>ML811667.1:290449-307628 GCA_009831015.1 Picea engelmannii | reverse complement strand
ATTGATGTCAGTTCAGTGAATATGACAATCCATGAAGACTTGAAGTCAAGTGATGAAGAAACCTTAACATGAATTATTTTCATATACGTCAGTAGATTATAGTAACAGTAAGCACCAATGGACAAAGAGCACTAGAAGAGAGGAAATAAATCATATAAAATAATCCCCAAATTGATCTACACAACATCTTGCAAAAAAATACAAGGGGAGAGAAATCATCATAGGTAGTTACTCTTAATGTCCAAAGGGAAGAGAAAGAACAAAAGTAGAAGGAAAGATCAAGAAAGAAATATCAGAAGCATGAAGACATGGGGAGCAACCCCAAAGAGAGTTACCCTTTTTCATTGATGTCAAAGTGGGAGAGATCCATGAGGAGAGAAATATTGGGAACAATTTCACAAGGAGAGTATGGGTGTTTCCATCAATGCCAAAGGGGGAGATTGTTGGAAATTTGGTTGTCATTGATGTCAACCCTAGAAGAATTCCAAGATGTGGATGTATTTGGAGAAGTATCCAAAGTGGTCCCCTTATGGCATAGCTCTAAACATGGCCCTCATAGGAAGATTCTTTGAATAAGTATACAAGAATCCTTGGAAATATGGTTAAATTGTTAAGTGGTTAAGAAGCCCCAGAGGTGTGGTCATGAAGCCCGAAGTTGTTTGAAGAAAAAGAGTGAAGGAAATTGTAAATGCATGCACAACCCTCATAGATGGATATTCCTTTTAAATTAATTTCCAATGGTAGGTGGTATGCCACATGGTTCCTCACGGTTAAGGAGATATGCCCTCTTGAAGATGGAAGCCCCGAAGTATGGTTAACAAGCCCTAAACAGTTGTAACAAGAAGTGACAAGTCGGCCCCAAATTAATTAAAAGAAGAAAATTTGTTGAAATAAATAAGTTACAAGTCGTCCCCATTGCAATGAATATTAAAATAAATATTAAGGATATTTTTGGTAAAGTCGGCCCCAATGGAATAATCATTAAAAAATAAATTGAATCAAATTTTGGTCAAGTCGTCCCTAAAAAGAGGGTTCCAAATCTAGTATAAATAAGGCACCTAGGAGTTCATTTGTCACATTAAATTATGTGATTTTTATTTGAGGTAACAAAGGATATCTAAGGTGAATTTCATAGGGAATATGAAGTGATGAAGGGAAAACTTTCAAGGGAGGATGAAGTCTTGTGATGATGTGTTCTAAGGTATGTTCTTTAAAGGTCATCTTACCATATTCACTATACATTTTTTTTCTAGAATGATTCAGATATATAAACTTGGAGGATAGTGGGATGACATATCAAGGTACACGTGGTAAAAATTTTAGCTTCTGGTTTGTTGCATTTTTGTAGATACATTCTTTGGAAGAGAAGGTTTTTGACTAGTCCTAAAACTAGTCTCAAATAGGTGTTCTGAGAAAAACCATCATAACTTCTTCATAGAGGATCCAAATTTTATGAAACCAATTGCATTGGAAAAATTATAGTCCATAGTATGTTTTGTGAGAGCTTCAAAACCATGTATCAAATATTTTGCGCGTGGCATTCTCTACAAGTTCTCTCTCCAGAATAGGCCAAAATTCAACAAGGTCTACCATTTTTTCTATAACTCCTTTTCAGGGACGATTCAAGGAGTGAAAAATGGAGGAATTTTAGAGAAGATATTGAAGGATATTGGGTAAAAATTTTGTGCCTTTATTCATTACAAGTACGAAGTTATGCTTGTTCAAATTTAGGGTTTGTGACTAATCCAAAAACTAGTCCCGCGAGACTGAGGTAGAGTTTGATGAAGATGTTATTCTCTTGTTGTTGAAGTTGAGGAAGGTTTGTAGGTATGTGACCACATACATCAGGTTTCCACATGATTAAAGGTATTATTTCTATGTTTTCTATTTTTATGGTTATGGTATATGATTAAGGTATATCTTGGATGGTTTGGCACATGCTTAAGGCATGCTTTTGGCTTATGGTTTGAGGAGCATTTTGGATATTGGGAACATAGTTTGAGATGTACTTTGGTATATGTTTACATGTTTGAGGCACATCTTGGTACATGGCTGATGGATTTTATGGTACATATCTTAGTACATGGTTGATGGATGTTATGGTACATGCTTTAGTACATGGTTGATGGATATTATGGCACATGTTTGCTCGACATATCTTGGTACATGGTTTATGGAAATGGAACATGCTTTTTACATGGATGATATGGCACACATGTCTTAGCATATGATTTGATGCACATCTTGGTGATGCTCCTGGTGTATGATTTATGAGAGTGGATCTGGTGTTATTGATGATGAGGTGTCAATATCAGTGACAAGGACAGTGACAGGTTGGATAATGATAGTGACAAGTTGATGATCAAGGATAATGATTATCAGTGAAAAGTTGATTATCAATGACAGGTTTTTTATCAGTGACAGGTTGAGTCTACACTTATATTTCATGGATGAAGGAAGGGGCAAGGAAAGGGGGGCGTAGCCTCCTTCCGGTTGGAGTCGAAGAATATTGGGAGTTGAAGATTCCTTTAGGCTGGATATTGTAAATTAGGTGGTTGTAGCCTCCTTCCATTTGGATATGGATAATACAGGGAGTTGGATCTTTCTTTATGTTATTGGATAAATCAGTGAATGTGGACATAAACTAATCTCCCTAGATCCACTTGGATCTAGAACAAAACAAGACAAGACATGATGCTTTCCCTAAGTTGTTATCATTGAATTTACTACCAAAGAAGGAGTGGATGACATACCTTTAGAAATCGCTTCCTTATATCTCTGTTGTCCCTGCTTCTCTCTTGTGTTCTTGTGAGATCATATCTGCAATGACACAAACCAAACAAAGTTAAATCAATAATTGTAGATTCAATGAAAACCTAGACATGTGATCAAGGAGTCATGTAATAAAATTCTAATGATTTTATGGGAAAGAAACATGTCACCGTATCATATTAAGTAAAAGTGGAAGATACAACCAAAAATGCCTTGATGTCGCAAGTTCCCTTTTAGTGTTCCTTTTTCCAACAAACACATACACTTGCTCTGAATTTGTATGAAGATGGTCCACAAAATCTTGATGGAAAAATGGAGGCCTCAAGCATCAGTTGTAGCAGGATCCTTCACATAGTCTTCAGCCTATTCTTTCAGAAATTATTTGCTCAATCTTGCTTAACCTTTTCCATGAGAAACCCATCATTATATAGGAGAAGTTGAAGTGGTTGAAAGGATGAGGATGATCCAACCAAATCAGAGAAGATAGTAGGATCACAACCATACAGACGCCACCTTACATTCTAGAAGATTCTCCTTCTAGAAACTTCATGAACTTCTTCCTTTTCATAGCATCAAACGTCGTCGCACCCTACCTATATAGCAACCTGTAGAAAACCCATGAGCCAGGCATAGAGCAGCCTGCAAAAATCAAGGATTTTTGCACTGTTTACCACTATCGGCCTGCGGCATCATCCTACAAAACATGCCTTGTAGGGGAAGAACTCAGTCATTTTCCTCATGTAAAATATTGTTTTGATAGCCTGAACACATTCTTGTAGAGTCAACATCATGGTGACCAAAATAATGTGTGACAGAATGCCCCCCAAAGTATGAGGTTGGAACTCATGACAGTCGAAATACTTTGTAAAATGCATGTGTGTGTCGGGAATAAGGAGCGCACCAATAGAGAACCTACAAACAGTCAAGCATCTGCACAATATTATACCATCTCTGAGGTAGGCATTCCCATGCTCAGACTACAAATGATTTGAATCATAAATGCCAGTCATGGCCACCAATTATACATTGTGGATCCATGTCATCGAGACGATACATAGCCACCAAGGATACACTGTGGATCTATGCGTTAACAAACTTGAAATCAGGACATAGCCACGAGACATACAAAGTGGATATATGTGTCAATACAAATCGTAAATACTCCATCGCAACCTAGACCAAGGTGATAAGATCCAGGGTCTTCAATCCCATCGTCCATAAGTATGAATCTAACCATGCGATTACATGTGTTGAAATATAACATGGTAGAAACCACTTGATTACCGGTCATTGATGAAAACCGTTAACAAGTGCGAGGGAAATCAACATTGATGTCAATGACTCCCAAGGTACCTTAGTACAATCCAACAAATCTGAATAAATGAGTTGAAGTCAAACACTCGAGGGAATCTTCTGGTCAGGGACCAATGATGTGAATCCACTATCGAAAGCGAAGAAACCTGCCATTGAGGCATGCAGGCTCTAAGGTACTAAAATGATTTCTAAGTCTCGTTCCTGGATGATGAGTTGAAGTCGACAGGAAAATACTCATCACAGGAGGGCCTTGATGTACCCCCCATCAATGACACAAAATAAGTAACAGATTTAGGGTAGATGAAAGTACAAAAATGATTTGAAACTGACACAGGGAAGGTCAACATGGTAGGAATTGATAATTGCATATGGCCGACTCAAAAGAGGGGCTTGTTTGGAATTCTCTTGAACATATGAATGACATGACAATGGGCAACATCGAATCAAAGATGACCCAAGATATGGACTTGCATAAGGTCAGACGAGAGACAAATGGACTTCCCAACCTGGATTCAAATGATGAAGGGGGGTATCATGTTCAAGAGCGACTAGTACTACCACTAACACAGATACGGAGACACATTTCTTTCCCAAATTTTCCCCCACCATTTCTGGGGAGTACCTCTTTATTTTTACGTAAGATTGAGGAGGATAACATATGCTTGTTGGTGTAAGCTCATCCTTCGAACGAGTCCCTCGGAGTATGTTTAACGAACCCTAAGAAGGAGTGGTTCAGTCCTATGAGGGTCTTTCGATGTTTGTTTAATGATTCCAAAGATAAAAAAAAAACTCGGGGGTTTTTCATGTTTATAGATTCTGAAAAACACTTAAAGAGAACTCTCCCAATTCCTTTTTTGTAAAGTAATTCAATGAGACTGAAAAAGTGATAAACTATTTCCCATCGAATGTTTTCTTCAAATACTTTCACGATCGTTAAAAGAACAAGGTCGCTCGGCAATCTTTTCATTTTTATGGAGTGTGAAAAGAGCTTAAAGGATACTCCATGGGTTTCGCTTTTCGTGTTTCCATGACGAGTACGAAAAAATGACAAAATTATACTCAGTTACGTTCTCATTGATTTTTGAGCATGAGAACGAACAAAGAGTGAGCTCGAGGTTTTTCTTAAAAACCCTGAAAAGTACTGGTATATGTAACAAACAGAAAAGAGAATCAAGAAAAAAACATCCATACCGCATTGTTCAAGACCTTAGTCTTTCCATCTGCGAAAAATAAAAGACTCGCGAAACCATTAGACCTTTAGGTTAAGATAAAATGCATTAAAATAATATAAAATATTATTAGAAAAAGAAAAAAGTGAAATAAATAGGGGTAAAAACCTCTTATTTCTATTTCATTTGCATTTCATCCAAAACTTGTTTAGAAATCCTATTTTTACCTCATATTCCGGTTGTCGATTGCAAGAAGCACAAGTGACCATTCAGCAAATGGCCTCCATCAACACGGTAATCTCGTCATCCTCTCCTTTTTCAATGGATTGAAATTCATTTATTTTGGTTAAAAGGTAGTTTTTGGATTAGTTTTTGGGTCGGTAGGCACATGCTGGGGTCGCCGCGGGTGACTAGTATCGGGACCTGCGGAAATCAATGATTTCCACAGGCACCCTATGGCTCACCTGTGGAAACCCTGTACTGTACTAAAACTTCACCCGCGGTGGCCGAAAACCCAAAAATTTATCCATGTGTTTGACCAAAAAATAATTTCAAAAGCAACGATTGAAGATGCTAACTTCCTTTTCTCATCTCCATGCAGGTATTTGATTGCCAAAATGTTCGAGTGGAGAGAATGGGAACACAAGGATGATGAATTCATGGCCTTGAATGATCCAGGCACCGTCAATGCCCTTCGATAGTGTGTATTGTTAAAAAAATTTGAAATCCAGGGCATGAGAGCCCAACTGAGGTTACTAGAATACCTGGTCCACATGTGGAATGTAGACCAGTAGGTTTTTTGTGTGGGTGTCCACATTGTTTCCTTGGATATTGAAGACATTTACTTCGTGACGAGGTTATCTCGTCGTGGAGCACGTGTGACCTTAACAGGAGGTCGAGGTGGTGGTCTACCGATGAGTGAATACATCCGTCGGTGTTGTGAACCTGAGGTCGAGAGACACAAAGGTAAGGTAGCCATCATAGGTGTTTGGGATTTAACTCTCCGGACCATTATTTTTACCATTGCATGTATGGAGGGAAGTGCATATTCGCACATGTCCCTCCAAAGCTATTTTTTGTATGCCATGGAATGCACGGAACCTCGTGTGTTCAACTGGTGCGATGGTCTTCTTTGCAGTATGAAGACACAGCTAACCAAAAGAAAAAATGGGGACCTGAAGCAATTTGGGTATGGATCTATTTTGGTGTCTTTATTTCTATAAATATTCCCTCATTTACGCCTACAAGTGGAGTGGTGTATACTAATGCCACGAGATCTGAGGATGAAAAGGTGGTGCGATCTCATGGCTCAACATGTAGCGGGCCCCATTATCAAATACAATGATGCATTCTTTGACTGGTTGAGGCCTCAAATATTGATGATAGATGATTACGCATATTCCAGTTTGGAATTTTGAGGTGACCCTGATTTGGTTCTACCTAAGGGTTTTCAGTTAGGGGACCTAGGTAAGAAAAACATTTTGTTTTTATGGTGTTTTTGTGAATTTTTAGAATATAAGATGTTTTTTATGCTCTCTATCCAATGACTAATCAAAAATTTTGACCATGTAGAAGTAGGACCACACCGAGCTCCAAGTACATCCCTCATTCAGAGACGAAGGGAAGCAGTTGTAGTAGCAGGTTGGGACACTGGTGATTATGAGGCAGTCGAGCAGAATCTAGAGGGTTTGACAGCAGACATCCCAACTGACGATATTTTGAGGTGTTATCAGTGCTACATTGTAGGCATGTCTGGCTCACTTAGTCGACTACTTCGTAGCATAGCACGGGCAGTAGTATGTTACCATGAGCAGCATCCATGATGCTATTTTGTAGAAGCCATGGGCTTCATATTTTGATATTTTGGTCTTTGGACAAAAAACACCTTTTTGTAAAACATTTTTATCGTTATATATATACATGAGGATTCTACCCGCTTACTTTTATTTATATACAACATGTGATGTGTGATTGGATTTATAAATGTCTCAAATGTCTGTCTAACACATAATTATCTAATGCATCGATTAACGTATTTAGACATCTAGGAATGTGTTGATACTCAATATAATCAAAATAACATTCCAAGAGGAGAATTCATAAACATACCTGTAACAAAGTAGGGCTTCGGATAGTATAGATGTTACTTAACTGTAGCACTACTAGTTGTGAATCAAGTCATACAACGAGATGTTGAATCCCAAGTGAAATAGCATCGGTCAACAATTCGATGACTACGTTATATTCTGCAATATTATTGGTTGCACAACTGAGGAAAACACCTTGCAGACTGATAAGTTTGTTTGTGGGTGCGTAGATTACCCAAGCAGCAGAAGCTAGGCTCTGAGTACTACGACTAGCACCATCAGCGAAGCCAATATAGGGTAGCAGAGACGCTGACATATGGAAACCAAGCACAACACAAGGTAAGCAGTTGGGGGTCAAAACCAAATAACAAAAAGCACACAAAATTATGATACAGTAAAAATACAAGAACTCATGCAAAGATGGTCTACGCATAGTACTTCTTCAAGTAAATCCCATTTATGGGTTCACTCAAAGGAATGCCATCATAATCCACTAACTCGTAAGCTCCCTTCTCCAACACTCGTTTGACGATATAAGGGTGGCACCACATAGCCTCGAATTTTTTGGACCCTAGTAAATCACGATCTTGTTCATAGAGAAGAACTAGATCACCTTTGGATAAAACACGCAGCTTGACATGCTTTTCATATTGGGATTTTACGTGTTTCTTCTAGGTTTCAATAACCAGGGTGGCATCACAATGGGTTTCTTCTAATCGCATCAGATACAATAGACATTCTTGCTTGGTAGAGGTGTTGGGGATAAGTTCAAAGGCTAGCTTCAACGATGGTATCTCACATTCAATCAGTAGAACAACTTCGATACCATACACCAATTGAAAAGGCGTAAATCTCATGGCAGACTTCACAGATGTCTGATAGGCCCATAATGTTGAAAACAACATTGTGTGCCAACTTGTCTTGTGAATTCCTATTATCTATCAAAGCATAGTGATAGGAACCTTGTTTATCGCTTCAAATTGGCCATTGGCCTGTGGATAGTAGGGGGTTGAGTTTTCATGTCGAAGACCCAACTTTTCGGTAAGTTGGACATCATGAAATTTCAAAAATGGCTACCATGATCTGTGATGATAGCTTGCGGGATTCTGAATCATGTGATGATATGATTGAATATGAATAGGTCTATGGTTTTTCCGGTATTATCGAATGTAGGTTGTTATCACACTAAATTGCCTTAGGTCTTTTAGTTTGTTTTCAATCCTTTTTTAAGCTTATCCAGTTCATCATACTTCCACCTCGAGTCATGATTGCCACGACTGATGTCATGTTCCTTTTTTTCAGTGCCCAGAGTTAGTTAAAGATTCCTTCCATATCTTGCATTTATGAGCTCTAGTAATGGTTTATAATTTTGAAAGGCTCAACAGTGATGTGCTGCGCAAATTCACAAGTTCTGATCAGGCGACAGCAAGGAAACCAAATTTGAGACTGAAGTAGGTTCAAGGGCCGAAATTTTTGAAATCTCATCCTGATATTTCGTTGAAGATTCCAATAGGGGTCTACTCCACAGGTATCCCGTGTTGCCTCCTCTGCATATTAATTTTCACACGAAATTTGCACTCGGGTTTTCATTTTCCAAGTTTGCACAGTCGTAAGGGACTCGTCTTTGCATGATAGCCTTGTCTTCTCCCTTTTTCAGACCTGTATCTTCATTGCCTGTATCTAAGTCTGATTAATGTTGCCTACCTTAGCCATTGAAATTGCAAGCCTGTAAATAGCCTATCCTCGGCATATGCATTGCGCTACCCAGAGGCGTTGCTTAAACCCTCTCTGCCTCCCTTGCTTCCTTTCATCTTAGAGTCTAGCATTTTTACTCAATTGCAAAGAGCCAATTTTGGATTACCCCCTCACTTCCCACACTCTTGAATACCTGTATAAGTCTAAGGGTGTAATTCCCACAGTCAAGCTTGGCTCACTAGCACCAGTCTGTCTCAAAAGGTCAGCCTTGTACATTTGAAGCCTGATTCAAAGCCTTCCCGGTTATTACTATCCCATAGGCCTTTCAAAAATCCCTCATTCTAAGCCATGGAGATTCCTCAATCAAGGAATACACACAAAGGTGACAAGGTGGTTAGGATAGAACCGGTGGACATGCATCTTTTTGATACAAAGCCCATGGCAAGAGAGGTCTTTCAAAGAGTAGGGTGCCTCTCTTTCTACCAGAACATGCAGAGAGGCCATCCAGAGGTAGCAAGACAGTTTTCATTACATTTTGATGGCAGGAAAACCAAGGTTGGGGATTTGGAATTTGAGGTAACCGAAGCCTCTATCTTAGCTGCAACAAGGATCCCCATTATAGGTGAAAAGTGGTTCAAATCCATGGATTTGAGTTCATCCTATGATAAAGATATTTTTAAACCTGAATATCAAGCCAATGATTTGTCTAAAAGTATGCCAAGGAGTCAATTGATTGAACAATTTGACAGAATATTGAAGATCATATAGAGATATTTTACATGTGAAGGGAGATTTAACACATTGTACCAGTACCATGTAAGGTTGTTGCTACATTTTACTGGTAAGGTTGAGATGAATATTCCCTATTACTTGTTAAGAAGTATAGGTAAGATGTCAGACAGGATACAAGCCAAATCTCAAGATGTGGATTCTAGCCTCTTCCATTCTGGATTGATCAGAATGCTAGTCTCTGAGGAATTGGGTAAGAAAGAGATTTCATGGTAGAATTTGGTTGTTACTTCTCATTTCAAGTTGGATATAGCATCAAATCCTCAATCACAGAAGGCAAGTCCTTTGTCACCCACCAATTCTACTAAAGCAGGGACCAATAGGAAGAGAAAGAGCAGAGCCTCTGTTCAAGTTTCATAGGTCAGCAATCAAGTCACAGGAGTTGAGGAGGAAGTTTTTCCTTCTCCACAAAGAGATTTTTCACCACCTCCTCCACTAGGTTTAGAAGAGGTGACTTCTTCTACCAAATCTACATCCAATAAAGGGAAGAAGCTACTCTTTCCCTCTTCTCCTCTAGCAGTCAAAATCAAGGGTAAAATACCTTTCACAAGGTCATCAGTTCCTAATGAGGCTTTCAAAGAGCAGTCTTTACTAGAAACCCCTATTCAAAAGAAGAAGGGAAAAAGCATTGAAAATATTGTGGAAGAGAAACAAGAAGCCCCGGTATAGAAAGGGAAGGGTAAAGGTACTAAAATACCTTTGGAGAGAAAAGATGAAACCTCTATGAAATATTTTGAGAAGCCTGTGGAAAGAAAAGAAGAAGCCCATGTGCAGAGGAAGAAAGGTAAAATCAAAGCCACCAAGAAACCTGATGAGGTAGACAAGACACTTCCCATGCAGGTGGAAGAGGAGACTGAGAAAAAACCTCTTGATATTGTGCATAACACTGCTCCTCCTGACAGTCAGACCTTCAAGAGACTTATCAGGCAACTTAAAGGTGCAAGAAAAGAGGTGGCTCAATTGAAAAAGGAAGCCATGTCTAACAGAGCCAAGATGACAGAGCTTATGGATGGATACAATCACACCCTTGACTTAGAAAGGTTTGCAACAAGAAGGGCCCAGCCCCTTCATAGACAACTAAAGAATCTTTACAGGGAGAACAAAATCTTTCAGTCTCAGAACATGAAGCTAAAGGTAGAGTTGAAGCACTTTCAAGATGAGGTAGCCCAAATAAATTTACAGGTATTGGTTGAAGTTGCCATTGAGAATGACAAACCAGCAATTAAGGAGAGCAGAGCCTCACTGAAAAATCATGTCACTGCTAAGAAGAAGAAGTCTGTTGTGTCAATTGAAGATCCTCTTTCTACCAGAAAGAGTGTGAGGTTAAGTGTCAATATGACAAAGTAGCTGGTAAAATGTAAGCCCCATTTTTTAGGATGGTTCCATTTTGGGAGGGTTAACTAATATTCAAATATTTCCTCTACCATCTATATAGGCTTCTAAGCATTTAACTATCAGATTTTTGAGTTTTGCTAAGTGCTAACTCCCTCAGTGGTAAAATGCACTACCTTCTGTACTTCCAAGACACCTAAATAAAATGGGTTTGATATCATGAAAGGCCATCAATTTCTTTGCACACGTTCAAGTTTGAAGGCACTGAGTTTTTGACGTTGCTACCCAAACCTGCACACAGATGCAGCATAAGTGGCGCTACCTACACGCGCTACATAATATTTGGCAGGGAACAAAGTTGGCATACAGGTGAAACACAGTAGTGCTACCTAATATTTCACAGAGAGCAGAGTCTGCACACATACACAGCACAGTGGTGCTACACAATGGCGCTACCTAATATTTCATAGAGAGCAGAGTCTGCTACCTAAATGCGCTACCTCCTTTACTTGTCCAGCTGTGAAATACGCTACTCAAGCTACTACCTAAAGAAGCTTCCAGCAGACACCAGGGATCTAGGAAGGTCAGGCCAACAACTTTTTGGATGGATGATGATGGAGAAAATTGCAGAAGCAGCAGCTGGAATTATGAGGAAAACTTCATGCTCCTAAAAGACACATGGAAAAGCAGGAGGTTGCACAGCAAGGGAGAATCAAATCAATTTTAAGCATGGTTGGATTAGTCACCAACATTTTCTTGTTTTATAGCATAGGTGGTTAGATAAGTTGTTAGATCAAATAAATGTTTAGAGATTTTCAAGGGAAGGATGAAAGATCGTACCTCCAGTTGTTGCCTCCCTTTTGTTATAAATAAACATATCAATTTCTTTAGTAGGTTCGGATGGTTGAGCAAGGCTCCCTTAGACTGTAATATTTTGATGAAGTAATTGTGATTTAGCTATGTACTAGACTTAAGACATTTTGGCTAATAGAAATCAGCGTATCTTTCATCTTTCTTGCTTTTGATGCTAAATGTTCATGCTTTGAATGATTCACATGAATTGATCCGAATGGATCTCCGCACGTGAAAGAACTTAGCGCCATGTTGATTTCAAGGTGGCGACAAAAGTGTTTAAATGATGCTTTCTTGGGTTATGTTTCTCATGCATTTAATTATGCATTTGTGGGAAAAATACTTCATGCATTTTTCATATTAGTTTGATAAATGCTTTATGAAGTGCTCATGCATTTAATTATGCATTTTATGAGTTTTAATAACTCATGCATTATTATTATTCACTTGTAATTAAATGATTAATATTTGTGAGAAAAAACGTGTCTCACATATTATTCATTTATTAATTATGGAAATTGGTTTTCATGTGAGAAACCACCTCACACCAATTTACCATTTTTATCTCAATTGTAGGTTGAGAGAATCAAGGGCATGGTTGGAAAGTCCTTGGGTAGTTTTGAGACTTTTCCATTTTTAAGCCTAAGATGGTTGAAGATCCTACTTTTAAGGATCTTGTTTTTCCTTCTTTGCAATCAGATCCTACAATTGTGGATCTTGTAATTAATGCTCTTAGTTGGAGAGTGAGTAAGGAAAAACTATATATATTCCTTATGTGAGCCATGTTGAAAGAGGAGAGAAAAGGAGAGAGTGCTTAGCTATTGAAAGCCATAGTGCTGAGCTAATGAAGAGCCATAGTCCTTGAATGTAAGAAAGCTTTGAGAGCTCACTTTGAAGAAGGAATATAGAAGATCTGCATTCCAGTTGGAGCAGGTCTAGAGACGTATCCCCAGAGGTGGAGGGGTGAACTCCGTTATCAACATTGGTTGTCTCTCTCTTATTTGCCTTCATGTGTTTTATACTCCTTAATGTTCATTTGTATTATGTTTATGCTTGTAATGCTTTATGATAAATGAACTAATGTCCTCAATAAAACCTGTATAAGCCATAGTCAATTTTAAGATCCTCACATTGTAAACATTTGGGAGAGGAGTTCTCAACCCGTTTACGGATCAAGTGGTATCAGAGAAGGTGACTACTTTGCAGGATGGGCAGAGGAGCAAAGCACGCTGAAAGAATGCAAGAGTTGCAAGAGATCAATGACAGCATTCAAGATGATAATGCATAATTGAGAAGACTTTTGCAAGTAGCTGAAGAGGAGAAGCAGGAGCTTCAAGAGATGCTACGAGCCAAAGAAGAGTTATTGGCTAAGTTGCAGAAGGTTGAGAAGATGGATGTTGCATCTCAAACCGAGGTATATGATGATTCTTCATGTTCTGTTTTCTCTCAATATGACACTAATGTTGGCATGAAGATCCTCACGAAGATGGGGTATAGAGGAGGTGGACTTGGCATTAATGGTCAAGGAGTCACCAAGCCATTGGAGGTTGTACCAAGACAACCATTTGCAGGCTTGGGTTATGGAAATGAAGAGAAAGGAGAATGCTCCAAAGTTGTTGAATCGAAAGCCATCTCTTCACCACCGGATTCCAAGAAGGGAATCAAGACAGTTAGTCCTCATCAGTTCAAGGACAAGTCAGGAAGGTATAACAATCATTCAATTTTTTTCTTTTGCATATAAGAGAAATGATTGCTTCCATAGATCTTCTAACTGTGATGTAGTTAAGCATCAAACAAAGAAAATGTGGGTTAAGAAGACGGATGTGTCCATGAAAAGTGAGACCAAGCAGAAGAATAACCTTTCGTATCCTCCTGCAAGGAATGTACAGCTGAATGGAAGACGAAAAAATTTCTGCAATTTCTGCAAAATTAGTGGCCATTGGGAGAAGAAGTGCTGGAAATTGCACCCTGAAATTCACTACAAGTCAAGCAAGCAGAATGTAAAAGAGCCTGTGAAGAAGGAGGCTCCATCCACCATTGGAAAAGCACGATTACTAGATGAAAGTGCTTGGTGTTGGTTCGGTAAGCAGTTAATAATGTTTCTGCAAGTTGTATTTCTGCTATGTTGCAAAATTTCGAGTTTTATGGGGGCAGGTATCTCCCTTTTGATGGAAAACACTCAAAAATTTTCCGACTCGGAATCGAGAAGTAATGACGTCATTGCAAAGGACTGGACGAGAGAAATCCAATGGTGTGAAAATCGTTCCAAATGGCCTCCGAATGAGAAAGTTTCTTCTTATCTTAGATTTGGTCGATGGCCACAGCCGAATTCTCAAGGGCAGTAGACGAAGACAGCGACGCCTCTGCGTTGGCATCCAAGTTCTCAGAAGATTTGAGACCATCGTCCATTACGGTTTCAACCAAAGAAATTTCTCCATGGCTCTGGTGGACAATGGAGTGGAGATGGAAAAGATTATCATACCCCTATATGCAAGACTAAACGTGGAGGATTCAAGGATACTCTTGTCGATGACTTGTTGGCTCTTGTTTTGAAGGCATTGATTGACAAGACTAGACTTAATCCTGTTGAAGTTGGTGATATTTTCGTGGGTACTGTTCTTTCACTTCTTTCACCTGGCTCTCAACGTGCCAGTGGGTGCAGGATGGTTGTTTTTTTATGCCAGATTCCCAGAGATTGTACCTGTCAGGACTGTCAATAGACAATGCTCTTCGGGCCTGCAAGCAGTTGCAGATGTTGCAGCTGCAATTAAAGCTGGGTTTTATGACATTGGCATCGGTGCAGGAGTGGAGTCAATGAGTGTCACTCCTTTGGAATTTGAAGGCTCTGTCGTATAGATCGTTGGACTCCACACGCAGCAATGGTTGTTGGAGCTCGCGAGGGTTCTTCAATAAATTATTGAAGCAATACCCGAATCTGCTCTCTGTCGCTGCCAAGAAAATCGAGGAAATCACCGATAAGTTGCAACAACAGGTTGCAGTTGCAGCGGAAGACGTGACCCAGAAATTGGCGAATGAGCTCGTGATTGACCCAGTCCAGAAGCTCAAAAATGTAGGTTCTCGGTGTTTTCTTGCTCGGATTCTCGAGTATGCCCTTCCCATTCAATCTGGGGAAGGCTTTCATCGTGCGCAACATCACCAACATAGTTTCTCCTTACGAGAAGAATGAATATGCTAATCGGTGCAAGATTGATGGTGATCGCATCCATGGTAACGTCTTGTGCGCGGTTAGTTGATAACATTCGGCGTTTTGTGCCACGGTGCGCGGTTTAGCTGGCAGACATTTGGAGAACCAGTTGTATGGCGGAGTTCACATCAGTTAACACGTTGGTGGATTTATCGTAATGATTTGGTGCAGCTCTTAATGACATAATCTATGATTTTGGAGGTGGCCAGCGTCTAATCATTGATCAAGGACGAGATCTCTATTTATCAGGGACCTGTTAGACAACAGATTTCTACGAGCAGAAAAATCCATTGAAAGGATAACGTCTATGCACAGAAGAAGGTAACACTCCCTCCAGGGCGGCACAAGATAATAATTTTGGATGAGGCTGATAGCATGACAGGTGGAGCGCAACAAGCACTTAGGCGCACCATGGAAATCTTCTCCAAGTCAACAAGATTTGCCCTTGCATGTAACACTTCGGCCAAAATCATTGAGCCCATATGGAGCAGATGTGCTTTTATTCGTTTCTCAAAGTTATCCGACCAGGATATCCTCGGATGCCTTATGCGAGTGGTTGAAGCTGAAAAGGAAGCTTATGTACCTGAAGGACTGGAAGCAATTATATTCACAGCTAATGGAGACATGAGGTGATCATTTCTTTTCTGCGATGCTGTGAGATGTGTTATTTCATCATTATTGCTATCGCCAGATTTGTGAAGTTGCAAAGGAATTGCAATTTGTCAGCATTACAGCACGAAGAGATTTTTGAGACAGTTAGCGCTATGGTCAATGAGAAGGATGAGGAAAACGAGATTCTGTGGGTACCATACGTATATATTTTGATTCTGATAGTTACGATGGAAATGGTAGTATAACCCTTCAGATTTGTCATCTCGATATATCAATGGATCGAATTTGATTCCGTTTGAGATTGCGGTTTCCTCTTTGTGGCACCGTCCACAATATCCAATCCTGTATATCACTTTTTTATCTCTCTAATTGGCAGTCTGAAACTTCTTGGAAAAAGGATGATTCGGATTTCTTTAAGCGTTGAGACTTGATTGTTGCAGGTCACACATGCCATTACATAGAAAAATAATCAAGAGTCAAGACTTTGGACTATTCCCGTACTTTGGAGGACTGTATAGTTCGTTGTTTGGAGTTCGAATGAAGGAAACGTACATATGCCAAGCATCAGATTTGGTAAAGCTGACTATTAAAACTTTTGTTTTGATCATATACCCTAGTTTTAAATACTTATATATGCACATGAGATATGTCATAGTCGGGGTCTCCTTGGTGAGAACGTGCAAAAGTTTGCCCAGAGATGCTTCTATACTTTGGTTTTGAAACCTAATGAATCTTTTTCACATGTGTTTGGGAGTTGGGTTTTATAAGTGCACATATTTTGTAATGGGTACATAGAACCATAGAATTTTCCCATTGGTGCATATCTCGGCATTTGAGTTGGCATAAGAATTGCCTTGTAATTTGATGTAAAGCATTGGAAAAGGCTTGTTTAGCCACTCTTACGTGAGGAAGAGTGAGAGGCGTATTTTTGCGCATTAAGCCTTGTTGGCTTTTTTGTAAAAAAAAAGTTGATTGAGGCGTTTTTGCCTAAGCCTATTTTGGCATTTGCATGTAAACTTGACCAATGAGTGTGGTTATAAACTCTTGGCAAGTGTTTCAAAACAAAATGTAAACAGGTATGATCAGTCACAGTGCCAGGTTATCATCAATTACAGGTTGCGACTTTAAGCAGATGTGGGCGTTTTCATTCCGATTCTGAAGAACATAGGTGAAGGAGTCTTGAGGGGATGTGCCTTTTTCAGGCATTTGCATTGTAGCAGTTGCAGGTGTTGGTGTTGCGTTCCGATTCCGAAGAACAGGGGTGAAGGAGTCTTCAGGGAACGTGCCTTTCAGAGACATTTGCATGCACTTGATGATGGATTGAAGCTGATACTTTTGGAGACCAAAAGTTT
>ML811667.1:251864-268131 GCA_009831015.1 Picea engelmannii | reverse complement strand
TGCAGAAGTGTCTGTAAACCAAGAAATTTTGAGAAGAGGGTAAAGGATCTAAGTGAACTTTCAGATCCAGAGAGTCTGAATGGATCTCCCACAGACTCAGAGACTGAATTCAAGTAAAAAGAATAATCTAAAAGAAAATGGCCAACAAAAAACCACAATCAAGTCGTATTCCCAGTGGAGTCGCCAATTTTGTTATTGGATAAATCGGTGAATGTGCACATAAACTAATCTCCCTAGATCCACCTGGATCTAGAACAAAACAAGACAGGACATGACGCTTTCCCTAAGTTGTTATCATTGAATTTACTACCAAAGAAGGAATAGATGACATACCTTTAGATATCACTTCCTTATATCTTTGTTCTCCCTTCTTTTCTCTGGTGCTCTTGTGAGATCATATTTGCAATGAAACAAACCAACCAAAGTGAAAGAAACAATTGTAGATTCAATGAAAACCTAGACATGTGATCAAGAATCGTGTAATAAAATGCTAATTATTTTATGGGAAAGAAACATGTCACTGTATCATATTAAGTAAAAGTGGAAGATACAACCAAAATGCCTTGATGTCGCAAGTTCCCTTTTAGTGGTCCTTTGTTGCAACACACACATACACTTGATCCGAATTTGTATGAAGATGGTCCACAAAATCTTGATGGACAAATGGAGGCCTCAAGCATCAATTGTAGCAAGATCCTTCACATAGTCTTTAGCCTATTCTTTCAACAATTCTTTGCTCAATATTTCTTAACCTTTTCCATGAGAAACCCATCATTATATAGGAGAAGGTGAAGTGGTTGAATGGATGAGGATGATCCCACCAAATCAGAGAATCCAATAGGATCACAACCATACGGACACCACCTTACATTCTAGAAGACTCTCCTTCTAGAAACTTCGTGAACTTCTTCCTTTTCTTAGCTTCAAACGTCGTCGCACCCTACCTATATATCAGCCTATGGAAACCCCGCAATCCAGGCATAGAGAATCTTGCGGAAATCAATGATTTATGCACTGTGTACCACTGTCAGCCTGCAGCGTCATCCTACAAAACATGCCTTGTAGTGGAATAACTCAATCATTTTCCTCATGTAAAAGATTATTTAGAGAGCCTGAACACATGCTTGTAGAGTTATCATCAGGGTGACCAAAATAATGTGTAACACTTTAGGTTGGAGCCTGTAAATTAGGGGGTTGGAGCCTCCTTTCAGTTGGAGCAGGAGAATTTAGGGATTTGTAGCTTCCTTCAGGCTGGAGCTTGTAAATAGGGGGTTGGAGCCTCCTTCTAGTTGGTGATGGAGAATTTGGAAGTTGGTGCTTCCTATGTATGTAATATTTGATATATAAGAAAGCATTAAGTGGTTTTCTCCCATTTGGGTTTCCATGTAAAATATTGGTGTACTATCTATCTGTGTATGATGTGATGCATTGTTTATGGTTATATTTTTATGATATGTTAAATGAAATAATAAGTGAATGGAATCATTGATAAGTTAATGTTGTGATTGAAATTGGTAAAAAGTGCTCAATATTTATTCACCCCCCTCTCAATATTGGTAAAAATTCCAACACTTTATCATGCAAACTAGCCTTTATTTGATATATCATTTGAAGTTGGAATAAATTGGGTTATTGATCATATCCTTAATGTGTTTATATTGTGTATCTAACCTAAGTAACAAGGTAACCCTAAGAATTTCTAAGTATTACCATTTCTCTTGGGTTACTTCAATTTCATGCTTAGAAACGTATGCATTAGTCTTTCTCTCCATTAAGCTCATGGTACAAGGATTTATACCAGAATTAGGATATCTCCATGATCTACAAATTTGACAAATATAAATCGATGATAAGGTAAGTGGGACGACCAACATATAAGGTGAAATGACTTGTTTTCTTTGGCCCCTAAATTTCACCCTCTAAGCTTGACGTCCAAGGTTCTTTAAAGCTATTATTCCAAATATAAATTTGTCATGTTGGGTATATCTCTTATAATAAACTATCACTTTGGCACTCACAATCACACAATTTGTCTTTGATCATCTACAATGGGCAAGGGTTTAAAAATATCTGCATAAAAGTTAAATTTGGACTCATTTCTCCAATATTATTGCAATGTTTGGGTGCATTGCTAATCTAGAATATTTTCTTAAGAAGAACTATGCAATGTTGTGGAATTTGAAGGTTAATATCACAATTATCATAGGAATGTCCTGAGGGTTTAACATTGATTCTAATGCGGAGTTGATGGTTTCTCTAATAATCTCAATGGAACATTTCTAATACTTCACCACTAGGCATAAAATACTTGTATTGTTTGTTTATTGTCTTGGACATATTATATTATGAGCATGTGGTAAAAATTCTCCAAGTGATTTTTATAAAACTTCATGCCCAAATTTTGACTGTAACATTGTCCCACATAACTTCTAGTGACACCATTGTCAGGTCACCATGAGATTTTGTATGGTACCATGAGATTAACGACAGAATAGAGGACCCACTGGATTTGGTGAAAAGAGAGGATCCATGTGATTTGGTGAATCAAAGTGGTTAGGGGCACCCATGAGATGGGTTTGATGGTTTCACCAAGATTTAATAAAGGCCATTTGTAAAAAAATAGGATTCTTAACTATGTATGTATTCCTTGTATGAATGACTATTACTATTATTGTTTAGAGTGAGAAATTTACCAAAAATTACTTAGGGTGTGAAAAATTAACCGATTTGGATGGCATTGTTGGTATAGGTGGGATTCTTTGTCACTCTCTGTCTCACCATGGCTCCTATCTCACTATGGCTCCTATCGCACTATGTCTCTGTGGCTCTTTGGTAGGGTCATTATGTCTCATGTTGACGCTCTCTGTCATTATGGTTGGGGTCTTGAGAGGGTTTTGTTTGTAGGCAGGGACAATGCAAGGGTTATGTTTGTAGGAAGGGTTGATGCGAGGGTTCCCTTTGGTAGGCAGGGTCAATGCAAGGGTTTTGTTTGCAGGCAGGGTTGATGTGGGGGTTTCGTTTGGCAGGCAGGGTTGATGTGAGTTTTTGCTGAGTTGGTTATTTTTTCTACAAAAACTCAACAACAACTCACATCGACCCTGCCTGCCAAATGAAACCCCCACATCATGTATATATATATATATATATATTGAAAGGCACAACACATACCCAGGTGGTTTTTCTAGAAAACCCATGAAAATTGCCACTGGTTACTCAAGTGAACACATACCCAAGTGAAATCCTGCAATGAGTTCAATCTTTATTTTTATTTTTCATAATCCACTTTGAATGTGGTGAATATGGCATTCTCCATGGTATCCAACTAAGTAACTACAGTAACAGCTTAAATATAAGGCTCCAAAACAATGTTGAACAACACAAAAGCTTTGACGATGATTCAATATCCATGCTTTCAATGTCTCATTTTATAGTTGTACTCCTTTGTCGGCACAAAATGTATCGTATACTTAAAATTGATTAAAGGAATCTTGTATTTCATTCTCAAAAGAGAACATATCCATCAAAATTTCAAAACATCTTCAATGCATCCTAATCCTTCAAGGTTCATAAGTGATTAAATCAAATCTAGTTTGGATGTTACTCCACCATCCTTTTATGGGGGCCTTTAACATCACCATTGGAATTGTGTACACCTCTTCAACATCAATAGAAAAGAGATCAAATATCCATAAATCTTAAACATGCCATGAAAAAAAAAAACATGAATTCTACCATCATATTCAATATTATTCATTTTCTTGATAGCATTGCCCCTTTTACTTGGTGCTTCTTCATTGAGGGGATATTCCATGTGTCCTCTTATTTGGTAACATGGGAAAAATCCTCCCATATTTGGCTTCAAAGATTTCTTATTGTTCTATTTGGTTTGATATACTTCCCTTTTCTAGCTTGCACTTCAATTAGCTAGTGATAAGCCAAACCTATTACTTGCTCCATGTTCACTCTAACAAGGAAAATTGAATCATATGTTTAAAAACCTTTGTTGACGACCTATTATCCATAGTGACACAAGCACAAAAGAAAGATAAATAGTTTTCTTAGTTAATATAGATGCATGCATACTAAATCAAATAGCTATGATAGTTAGCATGGATGCATGCAAACCTATAATAGTTAGCATGGATGCATGCCTACTCAAACTTATAATATCTTCTAATTTTAATGATGTTTGATTTACTTATCAATCGTTGCATTAATTATTCTAACCACCAAATTCAATGCTTGCTTCAATCACCATACGAACCAAAACTTTCTTTTGTGTGAATTATCATGATACACTAGCATGATAATGACATCATAGGTTGTATTAGCACTCACACTATCCACATGATAGTGTATGTTGATATATGTTGTGAGACACCTTCGCTCACGCTTCACCATGAACATCATAACCTCTAAGCTCTTCTCAGTTCCTTACCAGCATTGGGCGCGCCTCATGGCTTCACTTGCATCGAACCAACATTGTCTCCCTTAGCCTATTACCCTCGTTAGTTCAACATTGATTATTGTTTCCTATTGTCTCTTGCCTTCCTTAGTGCTGAGGTAGGGTTCCCCATTTTTTCTTCTCCTCTTCTCCTTGGTCCTTGGTCACTAGTTTGGATTTATTATATGATTTGAGGCACTTGTTTGGGGCACTCTCTTACTCTATGGGACCGTTGTGAATCCCTTCACATTTATGTTGTAATGTTGTCATTTTATTGTCAAATTCTTTGTGTAAATCGTATTTGAGTATTGAAACCTTCCCATACCGTCAATGCAGGTATCTAGTATAACCATGTCAAATTTTAGTGCATACAAGAAGAAAATGAAAACATTTCAACATTGTCCCCATTCACAGGTCACTTTGTGCGGGGTCAAATTAAAGAATAATTTCCACTAATTGGTAATTAATGGACAACCTTGAAAATTGTTAGACGAACCAAAGTTAAAATTGGAGATGATGGTATAAACCTGAATGAGATTCTCTTGGTTTTAGACCTTGTGCATGGTAGATGAGATTTGAAAGCATCCTTTAAGCCCTTGAATATTGTTATGTTTATCCTTATACCATGTACAAAATCTTAAGAGTTGTATATAGTTCATAAAACCTTGAAATGGTGCCAATATCACATATAGTCCAAAGATTTCATTTATAGGGCCTATGTGGTGGTTTTAGACCCTATGCATGGTTTGGGAGTCCTAAAAGCGTATTGTATGCCTTCATACATTTATAGTTCCTCTTCATACCATGTCCATGACTTGGAGAAGCATAGTTTTAAAAAATTCAATGTTGGCCCCTTTCACTGGTCGTTGTTTATGGAAAGTTCTGACGAAGATGTTATAGGAATGATGAAAATGTTAACTAAAACCCCACCACAATACAATGATAACGATGATGACAAATACGATGATGTATAATTTCATCTCATTCACATTTATGTTATAATTTTGTTGTTTGATTGTTGAATTATTTGTGTGAGTCATATTTGAGTCTCTAAACCCTCTGAAATTGTCAACGCATGCATCTACGATAACCATGTCAAATTTCAGTGCATACAAGCACAAACTAAAAAAATTTGAACATTGGCCCCATTCATAGGTCACTTTGTGCGGGGTCAAATTAAGCATAAGTTCCACTAATTGGTAAATAGACAACCTTGAAGATTGTTAGATGAACGAAAGTTAAAATTGGAGATGATTGTATAAACCTGAATGAGCTTCTCTTGGTTTCAATAATAATATATTCTCTATTGAACAAGGCCAACCACATGAAGGTGGAATNCCCCCCCCCCCCCCCCCCCTCGCATCACTCTCAATTCCCCAGTACCCAATTTATCTACTATAAAATATTTGAAAGCAGTAGAGTAAGAATCAAGAATAGAAACTAAGAAAAAAAAATTGAGGTAAATGAAAGAGAACAAATCAATTGAAAAAATATAAATACATACCTTTTACATTTCAACATTTTGATATCGTTAATATTCTTCTTCATCCAACTCAACATCTATATCATCTGATTCATAATTGATGTTGAAAGGATTGGCCATATTAGCATCATCATCAATGTCGTCATTTCCAATCATATCATCGTGTATATCATCATCAGGAACATTGTGTCCTACATTTAGTTCGACTTCTTCAAGTTATTCATCTAACACATCGTCAATATCATCTTCACCCAAAACATTGTCTAGAACATCTCCTTGAAATTCTATAACATCTTCATTTGAAACATGTACTAACTGTTCCTCTGCATCATCTTCTTCTTCAATATCATCTTATTCCGCTACATTATACTTTATTAACCTTCCTCTTGGATCATATCTAACAACATATGACCAACCCCCTCTACCTAAAACCTCTGAGTAAAATACATGTTCGCATTGGCTTGGAAGAACATAGGGCTCTGATCCTGGTTCAACATTCCTTGAATTAACCATGGTAAATTTGTTAGCATGTTGATTAATAGTTCTATCAGGATAACATTCATTAATTCATACCTTGTACCATTTGACGTCTAACAGAACTAATTTGAAGGATTTAAAGTCACACTTAAGTATATCATCCAAAAACCTATAGTATCGATTTTCAAAGACTTATGTATGTTTGTCACTTCTAGAGGAAACATTAGAAACCTGAAATACTGCAATTATCCCACTTTCAAAAGTTTTCATATTTTCACCCAACTTTTTGATGTGAAATTTATGGCCATTGCACCACATTTCTAGACACATAAAAAATGCATTGTCAATTGATAAACATATTTATACTTGGAAATTATGCAAATTAAGAAAAAAAGCACGCCATACACATCAATATAATATTAAAAAAAACTAAATAGTATGGGTGAATATGCTTGCATGTTTATCTTTTAAACCATATGCCAAATCAATTTCCCTTTGTGTAATATTGGTATCTCCTTTACATTCAGCTTCTTTGACCAATGTAGCCACACAATATCATGATAACCTACCATTATTAGATTGTATAGATCATTCAATCGATACCTTCATCTAATCAAGATTGTTTGCAATGTATAAATGTATTGCATCCCAATCTCGACCAGCTGTATTAAAATAAAACAATTCACATATAATCAGTTACCATGGTATACCTTCATAATAATGGATTATGCCGGAAGACTAAAAATTAAATAAGTATTATATACATAAAAAAATTAAAAAAAAATTAAAAAAATAAATAAATAAATGTATTATAAATCCCCACCATCTACTTACATGCCACTTTCCTCATTATACCTTTCCCCAATAGGTGCTCTCCTTCAAATTTGTTGTTGGAGTTGACATCCCAAATGTGATCCACATTAATACTTGCAACTATTTTAGGAATATATTGAGTAATATAAACCATGGTTTGATATACCACATATACCTCTACCATAGAACCCTCAGGACGTGCTCTTTGTCTAACCAATGCCTTCAATGATTTCAAGTGCCTCTCAACCATCCACATTGACCTTGTGTGTACAGGTTCCCACTTTTAAATCTCCTCAACTTGGTGTACGAGGTAGTGTTCTTGTGCATTGAAAAATGTTAGAGGTAGATACTTTTTCATTTCACACATTAGACGAGGAATTTTTCTCCTCCAATACTTGATTTCTTCTTTATAGATTTCTTTAGATGAAAACTATATACAAATGATACAAGCAAATCACAAGTTTCAACAAAAAAGTATATAGTACTACATTACAAGTAAAACACATGCAATCAAATATGAGTTGTACAACAAATTGAACAAATTACACTTTGCATATAAATCGTCACTTACCTTGTGTATTTTCCAAGATCATATATAACTTGTTTGACATTGTTGTCAAAGTTGTCTCGGAGAGATAGAGGTATAACATACTGTAAAAAAAAAAAAGAATCATTATTTATTCCAAAATTAGTAGAAAAAAAACACTAACAAGATGTTTCACCAATATAGAAATATATACACCAAAATAATTACCTTAATGAAGGTATGCCAATCATGAGTTTTTGCCCCACCTAATTCACCTTTCTTTGTTAGCATATTCTTTATGTTTGAAGAATATCGATAGGGAAATTTAATTTTTCAATAACCTCTTTTACATCCTTGCTTTGTTGTTCTATCAATAACCATGGAACAATGCTTATATTTTGGTCTCCATCACTATTTGAATGAATCACACTTTGCATTGCATTATTGGCCTCCTTGATGTCACTACAAATCTTGACAATTTTTTCTTTGTCACTCCTTCCATCTAAGATTTGCCATAACATTTATGTTACATTATTTCCAATGTGAATTGTATCAAACAAATAAACAATTTCCAGGTGTTCATAGTAGGGGAGCCTAATGAATTGTACGGGATAACTTTTCCTTCCTCAAGGAAGCGCCCCATTATTAATGCCTTCATGAAGACCTTCAAGGTGAAGCATATAAATTGAATATATTACAACAATACTTTTCAATTAGTACAATGAACAAAATGCAATAAAAATATAAAATATTCCAAACATTTTATGTATGATACATAGACGATTTTATCCATACCTTGATGATTTCTATTATATTGCAACTGCCATAGACGAGGTGTCATTCTCTATGGTTTTAATCCAATCTCTTCTTTCCCATTTAAAATATGGTTTTTGTTACTTTGATACATATGGTTCTTAGAGAGGATGTGCCTATACTTATCAAACACCTCATTTACTAAACTTCTTGAATGGCGAGATTTCATCTTAGGACCAAAAACTAGACATGCAAATTTACCCTTTGTTTGAAGACTTGCAAGAGATGGATTAAATTTTATATCTATTATCACTCTGTAATTTTCCCAAGGTTGTGGAGGCAGTCACAGAGGCAACATCAAAACCACTTCGAGTCTTGGATCTATCCCTCCAAGACTCGGAGAGGGATCTCTCTATCTGATATAGCTTTATTTGGAATAGGATATTAGGCTAGCTATACTATACATGGGTTTGTTTTTTATTTGAGGTGTTTGGTTGAATGACTGCTTTAGAATCCCATTGGGCTATGGGATCTGTGACAAGTTTGAAATTAAACACAGGTCTATAAGGTATTTTCACAGGACAAGGTAATGCAGGCGTTGGATCCTTTAGAAATAAAATGATGTAGAGAAGGAACAGACGAGATAATCAAATACAACAAAAAAGCATTCAAGAATTTATTTATTGTAGTATCAGAGGAAAACATTTAGATTTTCAAAAGCGCTGCACAGAGTATCATAAATAAATTCTATGTTAAAACTCCTTTTGAAAATTAGAAAGAGAGAAACATAATGAAGACTGAGTAGAATCAAATTCAACGAAGAAACAAAACTTCACCAATCGTCGACATACAGGAATCCTGTGAAAAAGTCCCTTTGTATTCTTGGTGAATCAGAAAAATACTATAGAGAATAGCCTCCCTGGGTGCCAGAATCAACAACCATTTTACATTAAAATCACATCAATAAATAGGAGAGATCCCCCCTCACGTTTAGGAAGTCGGATTCAACCACCTCGGCCAAAAATAGCAACAAATCCCCAAAAATCTAGAACTGTCCACCATGAAAGACAGGCCGAATTTATGCAAAAAAGGGGTCCACTCAGACATCTATTTCTCTTCAATGTTGACATCTAGGAAAAAACTGAAGGATGTTATTGTATATGAGAATGTGTTGGACAAAAATTTCTTTCAGTTTCTTCAATTTCGTCTCCAACTCGCTGAAACAGTTCCTGCAAAAAGAGGATTGAAACAGAAACAACCGAAAATCCAAAAAATGAGGCTGAAATATAGCTTTGAATCTCCCAGATGGTAGCACCTGTGAAAACACTAAGAGATTTTTTTGTTCTTCATCCCATTACGGAGAAAAACTTCTCTCGGTTTTTCAAAATTCATTTTCGCTCACCCGGAATCCACTTCGGAAGACAACTGGTCAGAACTGGAAAAATGGTGGTTTTGAGTTTTTGGATTGGCGGTTTTGCATGGGGGAAGGTGGTATTCCAGACCTCCCCTGCGGTGGTAAGTGGTATTGGGAAGGGGCGGTTCGAAATCACCTAGAGGTGACAAGTGTCCCTCCCAATACCACTTTTCGGACCCCCCCTTCGTTAAAGTTCGAAAAGCACGGGGGGGTCCGGAATTTTTTATGTCCGTGGATTTTTTTTATTTGGGGATGTGTGCGTGAAGTTGTGGGTGTTAATGTGTGTTTTTATTATTGTTTTATTTGTATTTTGTTTGTATTTATTTGTTTATGTTTTGTTTTGTTATTTGTTTTGTTTTTATATGATATGTCTTATTATATGTTTTTATTTAATTTGTTTTTTAACTTGTTTTTTAATTAATTATTATATGTTTTATAATTTTTGTTTGTTTGTATAATTTCTAATTTTGTTTTGTTTTAATATTTTTATTATTTGATTAATGTCAATTCTAATAAATTAACCTAAACACTAATTTAATTTAAACTAAGTTAGTTACTAATTAATAATTAATCTAATCATTATTTTATTTTAAATTATCCTATTAAAACAACTTTATCAAGCTAACAAGCATTAGAAAATGCCACTAACCCTTTAATATTATTCATTTATTATCCTAAGTTTGTTTATTCATGCAGGGATGAGTGGTGAGCGAGCTATGGTCAACGGGACAAATGGGCAAGGGAGTGAGGGTGCAGAGGTGGATGAAGGATGTAGTAGGGTGATGAAGAATCGAGCGAAACGGATGGAGGGGAAAAGGGGTCAACCAAGCCATAAGTCTTCATCACGGGGGCAATTCCAAATCAGCAGTCGAAGAATCGAGTTACCTATAATTATAGGACCCCAACATAGGCTCCACCTAGGGATGGCAGCTCTTTCAAGAGGTGTCAAGAACCACTGAAATCTGAACATGCAGACCGGTGCTTTATTCATTGGGTTGATCCCAAAATTATTCTGCAACCAGTACCTGGTTTGATCTCTCAACTGAAACCAAATCAAAATGAACACTACTAAAAAAGAGATGCTCGGAATGTTGAGCTTATTCACATTCTCCTACCTACCCTATACTGCTAAAAATCATGCTAAATCAAATAATACAAAAATGCCAATCAAGCCAATCAAGTAGCTGCTGAGACTAGTGGACTGCTTGTTAGCACAGAAAAAAAGGCAACTTGACCTTTGGTCCATAGATTAAAAACTACAAAGTGTAGGGGCCACTGCTGAAAACATGATTGATCTTTACAACAGAGACCTCGACAATACTGAAGAAAAAAAGTAATGTTGGAAATAGATTGGGGCTCTGTAGTGAAAAATTTATCCATATAGGTAGCTATTGGATCAAGGTAGAACTGACATGTTCCTTGATTTTTAATTTTAGCCCAATCAGCAACATGATTTAGCATTGTATCTATGATATTTGCATCCTCATGCAATTTCTGATATGACTGCAATTTTTTTGATAGATTCTGAAATGATGCTTTTGTTGAACACACCCATGTAGTTGCATGTTTGATCATATCCATATCATAAAAAAAATTGAAATCATTGGGAGTAAATGAAAACTGACTTTGAAAACACAATCCATCCATCATATCATATATAGGGTCATAAAATATTTCAGATGACTGTGGAATTTGTTCTGTTGGCATTTCATGGCTTACACTGTGATACTCAACCAAATCTGGCCAAGGTTCCCTCTCAAAATATGAAAAGAACTTAAACATAACGGCAGGGAATCAAAATGGATCATCTCATTACCCGACCCGAGCTTTGTGTTTTCATCCGAGTTTTGGCCTGCACAAAGACTCAAGGGCTTCACTTATGAATCTGCAATAGATTCTATACCATCCATGTTCTCCTCACTTGGTGCATTAGAGAATTCCTCGTCCTTTCTATTTACAACCTGCTTGAAATGTTCCCTCAGGAGTGAGGCAAAACACAGGGGCAGGCAGTTTGCATTTTCTTGAAAATTTTATGCACTTTCCTCCTTGCAATCTTGATTAGTATGCAGAGTTTGATTGTCATCTTGGCTTTGTGGTAATTGGATTTATTCTTCCCATGAAGATAGTGTTGGTTTTTTTGAGCAGTCATCATCAAACTCAACCACATAATCATCTAAAATTGTTGCTATGGAATCCTGAAAGGATTTACAAGATTGCTTCATTGATTCACATGATGGGTTCTATCTTTCCATGTGTTTATCCTTCAACATATACTCAAGATTCTTTTTCAAAAACTGAAATGAATTAAAGCATAATGGTACAGAGTTATTTTGGATTAACTCATAATTTGTCTCAGGCTTTAATCTTTCATTTGGAATTTGAAAATCAAAGTCCGTCAAGGGCTGCAATTATGGGTTTAGAACAACTTCCATATCAACAATTGTTGGAAGATTGGTTGTTGTCATTGATGTCAACCCTAGTCATGGGTTTTGGACCGCAAGATTGATAAAGGTATTTGGACATGAAGGACAATATACATGCATATACAACACCCATGAATGGATATTATACATCATGTTGTTTCCGGTGGTATGTGTCACGTCACATGGATCCTCATGGTTGAGGAGAAATTAATTTTTGAAGATGACAAAGTGAATTGAAGAAGGAAGTACATGTAGGCCCTGAAGATAATTAAAGAAAAGAATTACAAAATAAGAAAGTGTCAGGTCGGCCCTAATGTTAAAAGGAAGTGACATGAATGGTATGAATAAACATCATTATACATTCATTTGATACAAGTTGAATTTCAGAGGAAATCAGAAGTAAAGAAGGCCGGATTCCAAGGAAGGATGAAGTCTTTTGGTGATGTGTTCTAAGGTATGTTATTTTTAGGTCATCTTACCATTTTTGCTATAAATTTTTTTCTAGAATGATTCATATGGTGAAATCGTTGTAGTATTGAGAAGACATATCAAGGTACCTTTGGTAAAAATTGCATCTCTTGATTCGCTATAATTATGGAGATACACTCTGTGGAAGATAGGGTTTGTGACCAGTCCTGAAGCTAGTCAATAAATAGGTGTTCTGGGTAGAACAGTCATAAATTCTTCATACAAAATCCAAATAAAGTGGGACCACTTCCATTGGAAAGAGTACGGACTAGTTTCTTTTATGTGAGTTTCATAATCGGATGTTAAATATTGAGCGTGGGGCATGATGTACAAGTTGGGTCTTCTTAATAGACCAGAATTGAATAAAGTCTACCATTCTTTCTATAACCTCTTTTTGGGGAGGATTCAAGGAGTGAAAATTGGAGGAGTTTCAAAGAATACATTGAGTAATATTATCTACAGGATCAGAGTACTCCAAGAATTGAAGAATTGCAAAAATTGAAGAAGTCTCAAGAAGCATTATCAGGTTCTATGTGATGATTGGTTGATGGTGATGATTTAATGTAAAGTTTTATTATCTCTCATATATTCTTTGGTGGAAGGAAGGGGAAAGGATGGAGAGTTCAACTCTATCTTGATATTGGAGGATTGTAGCTTCCTCTTGGAGGTTTATCCCTCCCTTTACATTTGGAAGCTGTAGCTACCTTTGGAAGTCATTACTTCCCTTGAACAATAACTATTGATTATTTCTCATATATTGTGCATGGTGTATTGTGGTGTTATGGTGTAACTCTTATACTATTGTTCATTGCTCATTGGATATAGTTGAATGGTTTAAGTATAAGTTGAAAAAGGTTTTAAAATTGTACTTGATATTGATTCACCCCCCTCTCAGTATCAACAACAATGGCATCTTCAACTGATTCATCAGAAAAAAAAAATTGTCTTCGCTATTTACAACTTGCCTAGAGTTTCTTTCCAAAAATTGAAAAGATGAGAAACATAAGGGAAGAGTGTTTCCACTTACTCTGAGATTTTCTGTACTTTGATAATTGTTGTCATGTTTTCCATGTGCAGATTGATTGTCATATATGAGTTGTAATTGATCTTCTTCCTACCAACGACATGCTTTTGATTGCTTTGAATAGTCCACATGTATTTCAGCCTCATGCTCATCATCATACTGATCACACTTGGGTAGATTATCCAAGTAAGGAATGTCATCAAACATGCACATCATGTCAGTTGGTTGTTCCTCTGCAAGTTGAGATGGAGCTTCATCTTTGACTACGTCATGAATTGAATACATGAAAGAATCATTATCCAAACCATGGTACCAAGGGTGAGCTGCAAAATGTTTGGGAATAGTGACCTTTTCTTTCTCTGAAATCAATGAAATGTGATGTCTTCGAACATCAAGTTCTTCTCTTATGCTAATCCTGTGTGACATTTCTTCCATGATGTTGGCCAGAATGTCCAGTTTAGCTTCTGAAGATTTCAGTTGCTCCTTTTCTTTGTTCTTTACCTTTGACCTTTTGATCAGCAAGTGGGCCTCCACATCAACTGCAATGTTTTTCATTTCTTCAACTGTCGCAGTGTTCCTTTCTCTTAATTGGAATGCCATCTCAGGATCAAAGGCATCAGAGTAATGCAAGTGAGCTGATCCTAGGGGTGGCGTTATATCAGAAGGCATTGCATGTTATACCTTATTGAATATTGTTGAAAACTGAGGTACCATCTCCCCTAGCCTCCTTTTCAAATGGTCATATTCTTCTAGGATGAGAAAAAAATTTCTCATGATCACCCAACGATCTAAGAAATTTTTTACAAATTATTGGAAAATGCTAATGCTAGCAGCTGGAATACTTTTAAACCAATTTTTCACTTCACCTTGCAAAGACAGGAAAAACATCCTAATATAGACATCGTCATCTTCAACCTCATAAAGGTCAAGGAAATATTGAAACCTTTGGATGTGTTTTTCAGTAGTAATATTGGCATTCTCTCCATCAAACCTGGGTAGATTATTGGTATAATTTGCAGGGAGGTCATGGAGAATAGGAGGCAAATCTAGAGGTTTGTATCTGTTTGGGATTTTCTCAGGTATAGGAGGTAAAGCAATGGGCTTATAACAAGATGGAATTTTGACCTATGAATCTGTAATTTTCACATATGTATCATAGATCTTTACATCTATATGAAATAAAGCAAGAGGCTTATGTCTATCAAGGCTTCCTACAGGTGTATGAGTATGCAAGAGTTATGGGAATGGGTTCAATCCTTTGAGGTTCTTCAGGTTGAAAATGATCCTCCTAAACTTCAACCATATACTCTGGACCAGGATCATGATATGAGAGAAAGTAATTGTAGATGAAACCAATAAAATCATGAATACAATTCGAGCTTGAGTACCTGGCCTTTCTAGGCTGCTTGGTCATGCTTCTGGATCTTCCTCTAGTGGAGTCTTTGAGTTGGCACTGTCTGGAGCTTATTGGAGTCGCCAAGTGAAAGATTTCAGCCTTCTTTTGTCTGGTCCCTGTCCACCATCAGTGATTAGATATGGAACTTTGAAGTGTACTACTGGGGAAAGGTCCCCAGTATGGTCGCCAATATGTTATCACAATGTAATTTTCCCAAGGCTGTGGAGGAAGTCACAGAGGCAACATCAAAACCACTTCAAGTCTTGGATCCATCCCTCCAAGACTCGGAGAGGGATATCTCTATCTGATATAGATTTATTTGGAATAGGATATTAGGCTAGCTATACTGTACATGGGTTTGTTTTTTATTTGAGGTGTTTGGTTGAATGACTGCTTTAGAATCCCATTGGGCTATGGGGTCTGTGACAAGTTTGAAATTAAACACAAGTCTATAAAGTATTTTCACAGGTCAAGGTAATGCACACGGTGGATCCTTTAGAAATAAAATGATGTAGAGAAGAAACAGATGAGATAATAAACTACAACAAAAAAGCATTCAAGAATTTCTTTATTGTAGTATCAAAGGAAAACATTTAGATTTTCAAAAGCGTTGCACAGAGTATCAGAGATAAATTATCTGTTAAATATCCTTTTGAAAATTAGAAAGAGAGAAACATAATGAAGACTTATTAGAATCACATTCAACGAAGAAAGAAAACTTCACTAATCATCGACATACAGGAATCCTATGAAAAAATCCCTTTGTATTCCTGGTGAATCAGAAAAATACTACAGAGAATAGCCTCCCTGGGTGCCAGAATCAACAACCATTTTACATTAAAATCACATCAATAAATAGGAGAGATCCCCCCTAAAGTTTAGGAACTCGTATTCAACCACCTCAGCCAAAAATAGCAACAAATCCCCAAAAATCTGGAACTATCCGCCATGAAAGACTGGTCGAATTTCTACAAAAAAGGGGTCCACTCAGACATTTTTTTCTCTTCAATGCTGACATCTGGGCAAAAACTGAAGGATTTTATTGT
>ML811667.1:233621-250286 GCA_009831015.1 Picea engelmannii | reverse complement strand
AAATTCACCTAAAATATACAACATAAAAAATCATTATTGGTTAATGTAAAGAATATTAATCGTACATATTGCATCCAAATTTTACAAATGATCAACTAACAATAAAAATAGAGGAAAAAAAAAACCTTTATCATCATGTACTAAATGTGACAAAATGTATTACATACCTTAGGAGTTGTGTGACAAAAGTGTTTGACAAACCATTCATAACCTTTAAGTTCAACAACAACAATATAGTAGAAAGAAGACTTCTTTGGGAGCCTTCATAAAGAGGTTGTCTTGCCTTCTCAAGTACATGTATATCAAAAACACCATCAAGCTCATCATCATCATCATCCATTCCATCATTATTAAATGTCTCTTAGATCAATATATTTTCCCATATTCTTCAAGTGTGTTATTAGCATCATCATATTCTTACATAGGATCATTAACTTGATCTTCAATATTCACTCCATGTTCCTGAACAAGCACTTGTACAACCACGTCTTCCTCCACAGGAAGTTCCCTAGGGAGTCATTCCATTGTAATTACAAACAATCAAGTAATATTAGTGTATATAACAATTATTAAAACGATACAAACATTTACAAATATAATATAGGAAAGCAAAGACAACAAAGATAAAGACAACTTAGGTGAGAGCGAGAAACAAAGACAACAAATCAATGATGAAGCTTGCGCAATTTATCAAGATGTTTATGAATATGTTCAAAAAATATAGGAAAAATGTTACTTTTCTTGACATGTAGAAAGAGAGACACTTTGTGAGATATATAGTCACAACCAACAAAAACAACATATTCTTATTTCTCCTTCATCATTATGTCATATTATTTTTTTATTTCACTTGGATACCACAAGTTTTAAGTGGATGGAAACTTTCCCCGGCTCAACTTGGAGACCACGGTTTAATTTATAAGGGGTTGAGAGTTGAGGGATTAGGCGTTAACACATTAGTGGTCCAAGGTGTTATCACATTAAATTTCCTTAGGTCATTTTAGTTTGTTTACAATCCTTTTTAAGCCTTAGATTTTTATTTTTTATTTTAAGGTCTCATCCCTTTAAAATTTATGATTGGTAGGACCCCTTGGATGATTAAATTTTTTCAGTCTTAGCTCTAATTTGATCCTCAAATTGATTTTTGATCCTTAAACCATTTCTAGCTCATGCTTTATTTTGGTCCCCTTCATAATTTGACCCTAGGTCGATCCCTCCCATGACTAGATTGATGTCACGACACTCCTCTCTTCTCACTCATGACCTCATAGGCATACCTCAACGTCCTCGCTTACCTTTCTAATCACATTTTGAAGTGGATCCACTGCCTACTCATCAGGCAGTTCCATAGCGCCTATCACGTTCATTATACCTCCACCTCGAGTCATGATTTCCACAACTGATGTCATGTCCCTTGTTTTTAGTGCTAGAAGTCGATTAAAGATGCCTTCAAAGATCTTGCATTTATGAGCTTTGGTAACGGTTTCTAATTTGAAAGACACAACAGTGTTGCGCTGCACAAATTCGTAAGTTTTGATCAGGCGACCGCATGTCAACCAAATCCAATGCTGAGAAAGATTCCAGGGGCAAGGTTTTCTCAAAGTTCATCCTAAGATTGTGTTGAATATCTCAACAGGTTTCCATTGCACAGGTATTCCATGTCACCTCCTCTGCGTATTAATTTTCACAGGAAATTTGTCCTTGGGTTTTCATTTTGCTAAGCCTGCACAGTAGTAAGGGATCCATATTTGCATGGTAACCTTGTTTTTCTCCTCTTCGGACATGAAAATCACTTTGCATGTATCTATGGTCTTATCACTCTTGTTTTCTTTAACCATTAAAGTCGCAAGCCTGTAAATAGCCTATCCTCTGTGTATGCGTTGCGCTACCCAGAGGTGTTGCTCAAAACAACTCTGTTTTCCTTTCCTTTCACCTTGGGGTTTGGCATTTCACTCAATTGCAGAGGGCAAAATTCAGACTACTTCCTCACTGTTTACACTACAGAATACCTATACAAGCCTAAGGGTTTAATTCCTAAAAATTCTAGCTTGGATTACTAGAATCAGTTTGTCTAAAGAGTCAACCTTATCTATTTGAAGCCCTACTCAAAGCCTTCATGGTCATTACCATCCCTAAACTTCTTAAAAGTCCTCATTTTGAGCCATGGAGACTCCTCAATCGAGGAATACACACAAAGGTGGAAAGGTGGTCAGAAAAGAACCGGTGGACATGCATCTTTTTTATACAGAACCCATAGAAAGAGAGGCCTTTCAAAGAGTAGGGTGCCTCTCTTTCTATCAGAACATGCAGAGAGGCCATCCAGAGGTAGAAAGACAGTTTGCACTACAATTTGATGGCAAGAAAACCAATATTGGTGATTTGGAGTTTGAGGTTACCGAATCCTCCATCTCAGCAGCAACAGGGATCCCCATTACAGGTGAAAGGTGGTTCAAACCCATGGATTTGATTTCAGCCTATGCAAAAGATCTTTTTAAACCTAAATTTCAAGCCAATGACTTGTCCAAAAGTATGCCAAGGAGTCAACTGATTGAACAAATTGATAGATTACTGAAGATCATACAGAGATATTTTACTTGTGAAGGGAGATTCAACACCTTGTACCATTACCATATAAGGTTATTTCTACATTTTACCAGTAAGGTTGAGATGAATGTTCCTTATTACTTGTTGAGGAGTATAGGTAAAATGTCAGACAGGATACTGGCCAAATCTAAAGATGTGGACTCTAGCCTTTTCCACTCTGGATTAATCAGAATGCTAGTCTCTGAGGAATTGGGCAAGAAAGAGATTTCATGGGAAAAATTTGTGGTTACCTCTCATTTCAACTTGGATCTAGCACTAACTCCTCAATCACAGAAGACAAGTCCTTTGTCACCCACCAGTACTTCTAAAGAAGGGACCAGTAGGAAGAGAAAGGGAAGAACCCCTATTCAAGTTCCAGAGATCAACAAGCAGTTCATAGAGGCTGAGGAGGAAGTTTGTCCTTCTCCACAAAGATATTTTTCACCACCTCCTCCACCAGGGTTAGAAGAGGTGCCTTCTTCTACCAAAGATGCATCCAAGAAAGGGAATAAGCTCCTCTTTCCCTCTTCTCCTCCAGCAATTGAAATCAAAGGTAAAAGACCTTTCAGAAGGTCAACAATTCCTAAGGAGGTTTTCAAAGAGCATTCCTTACCTGAGCCCCCTATTCAAAAGAAGAAGGGTAAGAGCATTGAAAAGCTTGTGGAGGAAAAATCAGAAAACCTTATTTAGGGGAAGAAGGGTAAAGGTAGTTCTCAGCCTATTGAAGGGAAACAAGAAAACCCTATACAGAAGGGTAAGGATAAAGGTACTAAAAGACCTTTGGAGAGTAAAGATGAAACCTCTGAGAAAGGCATTGAGAATCCTATTAAAAGAAAATATGAAACCCCTGTGCTAAGAAAGAGCAATAAAAGTAAAGTCATCAAGGAACCTAATGAGGTAGAAAAGACACTTCCCATGCAGGAGGAAGAGGAGTCTGAGAAAAATCCTAGTGAGACTGTACATGCCATTGTTCCTCCTGACAGTCAAACCTACAAAAGACTTATCAAGCAGCTTAGAGATGCAAGAAAAGAAATAGCTCATCTTAAAGCAGAAGATAAGGTCAACTTGGCTTAGTTGAAAGAGCTCGTGGATGGTTACAGTCACACCCTTGACTTGGAAAGATTTGCAGCAAGGAGGGCCCAACCCCTTCATAGACAGCTAAGGAATCTCTACAGGAAGAACAGAGGCTTCCAATCTCAAAACAGGAAGCTAAAGGCAGAGCTGAAGCATTTTCAAGATGATGTAGCCCAAAGAAATCTACAGGTGTTGGTTGAAGCTGCCATTGAAGATGATAAACCAGCAGCTAAGGAGAGAACAGCTACACCAAAGAAGTTTTTCAATGCTAAGAAGAAGAATTATGTTGTGTCAATTGAAGATCCTCTTTCTACCAGAAAGAGTATGAGGTTAAGTGTCAAAATGACAAAATAGTTGGTAAGGGTAAGCCCCATTTTTGAGGATGCATCTTTTTGGGAGGGTTAACCAATATGAAAATATTATCTCTGCCATCTATACACGCTTCTAAGCGCTTAACTATTTGGGTTTTGGGTTTTTGCTAAGTGTTAGCTTCCCCATTGGTAGAAGGCACTACCTATTGTGCAGTGAAGGCTCTTGATTAAAGCGGTTTTTTCATCATGAAAAACCATAAATTACTCTGCACATGTTCAAGGATTGAAGGTGTTACATTTTTTTAATGCTACCCAAACCTACACATAGACGCAACGTAAGAGGCGCTACCCAATGGTGCTACCTAATATTTCACAGAGGGCAAATAATTGGCACACATGCGCAACACAGAGGCGCTACCTAATGGCGCTACCGAATATTTCACAAAGGGTAAAGTTTGGCACATAGGCGCTACCTAATATTTCACAGAGAGCAGAGTCTACACACATATGCAGCACAGTAACGCTACCTACAGGCGCTACCTTTTCTCCTTGTAGTGTGCTACCCAGTTTTTCTACCCAAGGAAGTTGTCAATAAAGACCAGGGATCTAGGAGGACCAAGATAACAACTTTTGGATAAATTGATGATGAAGAAGGGTGGAGAAGAAGCAGATGGAATTATGAATACAACCACATGCCTTGAAGGACACATGGAAAACAAGGAGTTGCGCAGAAAAAGGGAATCAATTCAGTTTGAATTTCAGTTGGATTAGTCACCAACATTTTCCTGTTTTATAGCATAGATGGTTAGATAAGTTGTTAGAGAAAATAAATGTAGGGATTTTTTCAAGGGAAGGGGGCCAAATCATACCTCCAGTTGTTGCCTCTCTTTTTTTATAAATAGATAGATCATTTTCTTTGGTAGGTTCGGATGGTTGAGCAAGGCTCCCTTATACTGTAATATTTTGATGAAGTAATTGTGTTCTAGTGATGTACTGGAGTTAAGACTTTTTTACTAATAGAAATCAGCTTCTCTTTCAGTTTATTTGCTTCTAATGATAAATGTTCATGCTTTGAATGATTCATATGAATGATTGTGGTGATGTTATGATGGATGTTTGATCATTATGTTATCGTGATGTTTATTTATCTTCCTTAGTTTCTCAGTTCAAGAAGATCTAGTGTTAAGAAGCTTTCCTCCTTAGGCTCTTGTTGACCTGATGTTTACAACAGCCCCTACACTTATCTCATTCAAGTCTTCCCTCTATTCATACGTATTCCCAAAATACTTATTTAAATTAGCCAAGACCTTAATTGTTGGTGTATGCTAGCCCTGTTATCTGAGTTAGAACATTATCACTTGAGTCCTTTTCCATTTGACCCTTTAAACACCCTTACATTCACTTATAACTTGATGGGTATTGGGCTTTCCTTACATGCAATATGAAGGTGACTCATAGTGCTAACATTCTTGGCACCGTTGTAGGGGAACGATTTGAAGACTTTTCCCTGGGATTAAAATGACACAGTATTCTAGTTCTAAAGGTGCATTAGAACTCAGTATTTTGAAGATTGCAGACTGCACCTGGCAACTCCATTGTTTCAGCTCTGGCACCTAAAGGCAGACATATGAGATCAAATCCACAACTACCTTTGGTACCACCTGAGGATGACCCGGAGAAGATAATCAAGAAGGGAAAAGCTTCCCAAAAAAAAATTCCTATTGTTGCTACAAGTGCTTCTAGTCAGTTGCTTGATTCTACTCTTGATACTCCGGTTGTTTTATCAAGTAAGCTTCCTTTATCTTCTGTTGAAGTATCTAAAAAGATTGATTTTGAAGAGTTTCCTATTGAATACTCTTCCTTTGAGACTGAATTGAAATAAGAAAACATTGATATATTCTCTTCCCCTGATATTGAGAAGTGTTTCACTCTTGATAGTTTTGAAGATTTCCCTAATTTAGGTTTTGCTACACCTCTTTCTATTAAAACTTTTGCTCCCAAAGAAGTAGGAACTTCATCTCTTTCTCAGACCTTACCATGTTCTTCAAAGACTAAGCCTTCTATTGTGAAAACTGAAACCCCCCCTTCATCCATTCCTTCATCTCCAACTCTGCACACAGTCAAGTCTCCTTCTCCTTCTTGTTCACCAAGAATCCAAAATCAAATGACAGTTGTTAACCCCCCTGAAAATAGGATGGATGACATAGTGGCTGCAAGATATGCTCCTCTACTCTTACCTCGGCCACTGAATGCACTTCCCCCTGGAGATTATTTGAAATACATGCCTAATTTCACAGGAGAAGAAGATGTAACAGCTGAGGAACAACTGGTTGTTTTCTACATCTATGCAGATAACCAAAATATTGAAAATGAAGATGTTTGGATGAGAGTTTTTGTCCAAAGCCTGTTTGGTGAGGCTAGGAAGTGGTTTAGAGGTTTGGCCCCTAGATCCATTACTGGTATTGAGGCATTGGATGAAGCCTTATTGAGGCATTGGGGTGACAAAAAGGATTTTTTGTACTACATCACCGAATTTGGATCTTTGAAAAGGAAAGAAGGAGAGTATGTCTCTAACTTTTCTAAAATATTTAACAAAATGTACAAGAAGATCCCTGATGATATCAAACCCATTTAAACCATGGAAAAAATCACTTATGCCAATGCATTTGATTCTGAATTCTGCCTTCTTTTGAGAGAAAGAAGGTCACCTTCTTTGGTTCACATGCAAGATGTTGCCTTAGAGATGGAATCCAACATAGTGGCATCAAATAAGCTCAGAGGAAAATCTGATAGGGATAGGAGAAAAAACAAAGCTGAAGCTTCAACTTCTGATTCCTCTATTTTCCATTCTCAAGTAGATGAGCTAACCAAATTAGTAAAATCCCTCTCCACTGAAATTGAGAAATTAAAATCAGAAGGGAAACAAACATATAGAAATGCTCAAAACAATGATAACAGAGGTAACTATAGGAGACCAAATAATGCTCCCCAAATCTTTCCTAGGCATCCTAGAAATAGAGAGAGATATGATCAGAGGGTACAAGCTCCTTTGCAAAATAATTTAGTGGTTGATGAAGAAGAAGAGGAGGTTGAAGCTAATCTTGAGATTCACTGCTTAGGTGATACTTCCCCATCCCCACACTTGACTCAATCCTCTTATGATCAATCTTTAATGGATATTCAAATTAATGAGTTAAGCAAGGGAGAGAAAGCAAAGGAAAATCCTAGTAGATATAATCTGAGATCTAAGAAGAATGTAGAAAAACCTGATGCCCCTAATCAGCCTGTTCAGAAAGAAGATTCTGTTAAGGTTGTGACAGTGAGCAGCAAGGAAAAAGACTCTCAAAACCCACAAGTTCTGATCAGAGATCCTCCTCCTAAAACCAAAGAGATTTTGAAGCCTTCCCCTTCCTTCAGTTTTGAGAATGAGATCCAGAAAATAAAGATCCATGTACCTTTTTTGGAATTGATAAAAAATGAGCATTTTAAAAAATATTTATCCAAAATGTTACAGCCAGAATCATCTCTAAATGCCACTGATTCCATAAATCTGCAAGATGAAAAACCAGTAGTGATTTTAGTTCCTTTGATAGAATATAGAGATGACTCATCCCCGCCTTTCTATACTTCACTGAATATGCATGATAAGGTGCTACACAATTGTCTCATGAATTCAAGGCCATCCCACAATCTTATGCCAAAATCTGTTATGGATGAACTTGGGTTAGAAGTCACAAAGACCTATCATGACTTATATTCTTTTGACTCCAGAAAATTCAAGTGTCTTGGAGTCATTAAGGATATGGTGGTGACCTTATTTCAGCTTCCCATGAAGAGTCTACTTATGGATATCGCAGTTGTTGATGTTCCCCCTAAGTTTGGTATGCTCTTGTCAAGATCCTGGATAAAAATACTTGGGGGAACCTTGCAGATGGATCTCCCTTATTCTACTATTCTTGTTTTTGGGGGAGAGCATAGAAGACTTTATAGGGAAGCTCAATTGGCTTACATCATTAGTGATGAAGCAAATCCCACCAATCACCATGTTTTTTCTTTTGATACAGATCTGGGATCTAGTATTTTGCAGCTCAATGATGCCTAGGAAGCCCCATTAGAAATTAGAAAAAGTCCATTAACTTTTCTGAAGAGTCTCCTCTAACCACTTCTATCTGGAAGATGTTCTTTGATGGGGCCTCTTCCAAGGAAGGTGTTGGTGTTGAGGTGATCTTTGTCTCACCAACTCAAGAAACTATATCTTTGTCATATAAACTAGAATTTGAGACTACTAATAATGTGGCAGAGTATGAGGCTCTTGTCTTGGGTTTGAGGGAAGCTAAAGACATGGGGATAGGAGAGTTGTCAGTATTTGGGGATGTTGAATTGATAGTCCATCAGATTAAAAATATTTATCAAACAAAGCATCCTATGCTTAGATCTTATAGAAATGAAGTGTGGGATTTGGTGGACAGTTTTTTCTCTGCTTTTAATATATCATTCATTCCTAGAAAAGAGAATACTATGGCTGACTCTTTGGTTGTATCAGCAAGCAACTTCATAATTCCTATACCACCAAAAATCAAGTATGATGAAGAACTCAAATACAGGCCTTCTATACCGGACAATGTAAAATATTGGAAGGTGTTCGAAGATGATTTAGAACTTAAAATTTTTCTTGAGACTATTGATGAATTTTTTGCATTACACATTGATCAGGACCATGATTCAGAAGTCACTCCTCATGTTGATGTTTTCCTCAATAAAATTGCTAATCATCATATTGTGCAGTTTCCTACCAATCATATACCAGAGGGACTAATTCCTTTGTAAAGATTATTTGATGGGAATGATGTGGCATTGAAAGGGAAGTATCCATTGATGATGTTGATATAATTGAGTGCAATGTGTGCACTGAAAAGGATCCAAAATACATAAAACTATCAAGAATCCTATCAGAAGAGCAGAGGGCAGAATATACTAAATTGTTGAAGGAATTTACTGATGTATTCGCTTGGACTTATGAAGATCTCAGAACTTATGACACAAGCATAATAGAGCACAAGATCCCGTTGAAAGAAAACACCAAACCTTTCAGGAAAAATTTGAGGCAAATCAATCCTATGTTGTTGCCTGTCATGGAGAAAGAAGTTAAGAAGCTTTTAGATGCAAAAATTATCATTCCTTTGAGGTATTTTGAATGGGTAGCCAATTTGGTCCCAGTATGAAAAAAGAACGGGGAAATTAGACTTTGTGTTGATTTATGAAATCTGAACACAAGCTCAAAGAAGGATAATTATCCTTTACCCGAGATGGAGCACATATAACAGAAGGTGACAGGGTCATCCAAGATGTCTATGGTTGATGGATTTTCCAGATACAATCAGGTATCTGTTTTTCCAGAAGACAGGGAGAATACGACCTTCACCACTCCTTGGGGGACATTTATGTACGCCAAGATGCCCTTTGGTTTGATGAACGCAGGGGCAACTTTTTAGTGATCTATGGACATAGAATTTATTGGAGAAAAGGATAAGTTTGTTTTTATCTGTTTATATGACATAATAGTGTACTCTCAGTCTGATAAAGAACACTGTGATCACTTAATAAAAATTTTCTTGAAATGCAGAAAATTTGGCCTCTCCTTGAATCCGAAAAAATCATTGTTTGCCATGAAAGAGGGAAAATTATTGGGGCATATTGTGTCAGATGAAGGGGTAAGGATTGATTCTAGCAGGGTTGAGGCTATACAAACTTTGTCACTTCCTAGATCTAAAAAAGAGGTACAATCTTTTCTGGGAAAGATCAATTTTTTTAGAAGATTTGTGTAAAATTTTGCTGAGTTGGTCAAGTATATCACAGCTATGTTGAGGAAAGATAGTGAAATCAAATGGACTGCTGAATCTCATGATTCCTTTGATCAAATAAAGAAAGCCTTGACTGAATCCCTGGTTCTTGTCAGCCCCGACTACTCCAAGGACTTTCTTATTTTTTCCTTTGCCTCCTTTGATATAGTAGCAGCAGTCCTATTACAGAAGAATGTTGAAGGCTTAGAGCAGCCCATTGCCTTTTTCAGTAGGGCACTGAGAGATGTTGATCTTAAGTATGACATAATGGACAAACAAGCCTATGCATTGGTTAAATCTCTTAAGTCCTTTAGAGTTTATTTCCTGCATTCAAGAGTTATTTTGTATGTCCCAGCAACTGTCGTAAAAGAAATTTTTACTCAGGTTGATATAGATAGAAAAAGAAGCAAGTGGATTACTAAACTACTTGAATTTGATTTGGAGATTAGGCCCACAAAATTGGTTAAAGGCTAGGGTTTAGCCAAGATCTTGTCTGAATCAAATTGCTCAGCATTGGGGGTGAATTTCATTCACTCATATTCAGAAAATCAGCGGGTTGAGATAACTGATAAAGGTCCTCAAGTCATTTCTACATTGGAAAATTGCAGCCGGTACAAGGACATCATATTTGTTCTGCAAAACATACAGGCTCCAAGTGGTATGGAAAAGAACAAGGTGAGAACCTTAAAACTCAAATCAATAAAGTATTTCCTTGTTGATCAAATTTGGTATTGGAAGGATCCATTAGGAGTGATTTTGAGATGCCTAGACCCCCAAGAAGCCCAAAAGATTATGTCTGATTTTCATGATAGTTTATGTGGGGGGAATCATTATTGGAGAACCACGGCATACAAGATCCTCATAGCTCGGTAATTCTGGCCCAGCTTGTTCACTGATGTGTGTGCTAAGATCAGAGCCTATGCTAAGTGTCATAAGTTCTCTAGAAAGCAGCAGCTTAAGTCTTTTCCATTGAAGCCTATGGCAGCCTCAGGACCCTTCCAGCAGTGGGGCCTATATTTTATCAGGGAAATCCATCCCACTTCCAGTGGTCAACATAGATGGATCTTGACTACTACAGATTACTTTACTAAACAGATAGAAGCTATTCCCACAAGGAATGCTTCGCATAAAATGATCATTGGTTTCCTGGAAGACATCATAACAAGGTTTGGGTGTCCTGACAGAATCGTCACTGATAATGTTGCATCATTCAAGACTGAACCACTAATTCAGTTTTGTGAATAGTTTGGGATCACTTTGATTCATTCCACCCCTTACTATTTGCAGGGAAATGAGCTTGTAGAATCCTCGAACAAAAGCATTATAAAGATAATTAAAAATATTTTAGAGGATAACAAAAAGGCATGGGATTCAAAAATCAAATTTTCTCTATGGGCTGACAGAGTGACAGTGAAAAGGTCCTTGGGACTTTCCCCTTTCCAGCTAGTATATGAAGTTGAGGCAGTTTTTCTTCTTAGCTTGCCTTACCTATGGAAAAATTCTTCCAATATTATCAAGGGGAACCTAATCATATGATCAGAAGGATTCAGCAGCTGGTTGAAGTGCAGAAGACCTGGGAGCAGATTGTAGACAAAGCATTTGACCATCAACTGAAGATTAATTAGGCTTTCGAGAAAAAGGTGAACAAAGAGGACTTTCAATTGGGGTATTTGGTGCTCAAATGGGATGCACCAAAGCAGGATAAAGGCAAGCATGGTAAATTTGAAGCTTTATGGATGGGTCCTTTCAAAATATTTGAGGTATTCTCTAATAACACTTTCAAGTTGCATAATATGGAGAATGAAGAGGTTTTTGGTGGCCCTGTCAATGGGAATTTCCTGAAAAAGTACTTTGCTTGAGCCAGTGGCTCTTCATGTCATTGTAAATATCATTCTCTTTTTTTTTTTGTTTCAATAACTGACCCCATAGCCATAGGATAATGCACTGTATCTACTCATTCTTGGCAGCCCGCAGGGGGCATGCCATCCCCTGTGGAGCCAATGTTATCACACTAAATTTCCTTGGGTCATTTTTGTTTGTTTGCAATCCTTTTTTAGCCTTAGATTTTAATTTTTTCTTTTAACGTCTCATCCCTTTAAAATTTATGATTGGTAAGACCCCTTGGATGATTAAAGTTTTTGAGTCTTAGCTCTAATTTGATCCTCAAATTGATTTTTGATCCTTAAACCATTTCTAGCTCATGCTTTATTTTGGTCCCCTTCATAATTTGTCCCTAGGACGATCCCTCCCATGACTAGATTGATGTGACACTCCTCTCTTCTCACTCATGACCTCATAGGCATACCTCAATGTCCTTGCTTACCTTTCTAATCACATTTTGAAGTGGATGCACTGCCTACTCATCAGGCAGTTCTGTAGTGCCTATCACATTCACTATACCTCCACCTCGACTCATGATTGGCACGACTGATGTCATGTCCCTTATTTTCAGTCCCAGAAGTCGGTTAATTATGAATTCAAATATCTTGCATTTATGAGCTTTGGTAACGGTTTCTAATTTGAAAAACTCAACAGTGTTGCACTGCGCAAATTCGTAAGTTCTGATCAAGCGACCGCATGTCAATCAAATCCGATGCTGAGAAATATTCCAGGGTTGAGGTTTTCTCAAAGTTCATCCTAATATTTCTTTGAAGATCTCAATAGGTGTCCATTGCACAGGTATTCCATGTCACCTCTTCTGCGTATTAATTTTCACAGGAAATTTGTGCTCGGGATTTCATTTTGCTAAGCCTGCACAGTAGTAAGGGATCCATATTTGCATTGTAACCTTGTTTTTCTCCTCTTCAGACCTGAAAATCTCTTTGCCTGTCTCTATGGTCTGATCACTATTGTTTTCTTTAACCATTAAAGTCGTAAGTTTGTAAATAGCCTATCCTTTTTGTATGTGTTGCGCTACCCAAAGGCGCTACTCAAACCAACTCCATTTTCCTTTCTTCCTTTCACCTTGGGGCTTGGAGTTTCACTCAATTGCAGAGGGCCAAATTCATACTACCTCCTCACTGTTTACACTCCAGAATACCTGTACAAGCCTAAGGGTTTAATTCCTAAAAAGTCTAGCTTGGCTTACTAGCATCAATCTATCTAAGAGTCAACCTTATCTATTTGAATCCCTATTCAAAGCTTTCTTGGTCATTACCATCCCTAAACTTCTTAAAATCCCTCATTTTGACCCATGGAGACTCCTCAATCGAGGAAGACACACAAAGGTGGCAAGGTGGTCAGAACATAACCAGTGAACATGCATATTTTTTATACAAAACCCATAGCAAGAGAGGCCTTTCAAAGAGTAGGGAGAACATGTAGAGAGGCCATCCAGAGGTAGCAAGACAGTTTTCACTACAATTTGATGGCAAGAAAACCAATATTGGTGATTTGGAGTTTGATGTTACTGAAGCCTCTATCTTAGCAGCAACAGGGATCCCCATTATAGGTGAAAGGTGGTTCAAAGCCATGGATTTGAGTTCAGCCTATGCAAAAGATCTTTTTAAACCTGAATATCAAGCCAATGACTTGTCCAAAAGTATGCCAAGGAGTCAACTGATTGAAAAATTTGATATATTACTGAAGATCATACAGAGATATTTTACTTGTGAAGGGAGATTCAACACCTTGTACCAGTACCATATAAGGTTATTGCTACATTTTACTGGTAAGGTTGAGATGAATGTTCCTTATTACTTGTTGAGGAGTATAGGTAAAATGTTAGATAGGATACATGCCAAATATAAAGATGTGGATTCTATCCTTTTCCACTCGGGATTGATCAGAATGCTTGTCTCTAAGGAATTGGGCAAGATAGAGATTTCATGGGAACATTTTGTGGTTACCTCTCATTTCAAGTTGGATCTAGCACTAACTCCTCAATCACAGAAGGCAAGTCCTTTGTCACCCACTAGTAATTCTAAAGCAAGGAACAGTAAGAAGAGAAAGGGAAAAACCCTTATTCAAGTTCCAGAGATCAGCAAGCAGGTCATAGAGAATGAGGAGGAAGTTTTTCCTTCTCCACACAGATATTTTTCACTGCCTCCTCCACCAGGGTTAGAAGAGGTGCCTTCTTCTACCAAAGTTGCATCCAAGAAAGGGAAGAATCTCCTCTTTCCCTCTTCTCCTCCAACAGTTGAAATCAAAGGTAAAATACCTTTCACAAGGTCATCAATTCCTAAGGAGGTTTTCAAAGAGCAGTCCTCACCTGAGCCCCCTATTCAAAAGAAGAAGGGTAAGAGCATTGAAAATCTTGTGGAGGAAAAATAAGAAACCCTTATTCAGAGGAAGAAGGGTAAAGGTAGTTCTCAGCCTACTGAAGGGAAACAAGAAACCCCTTTACAGAAGGGTAAGGATAAAGGTACTAAAATACCTTTGGAGAGTAAAGATGAAACCTCTGAGAAAGGCGTTGAGAATCCTATTGAAAGAAGAGATGAAACCCCTGTGTTGAGAAAGAGCAATAAAATTAAAGCCATCAAGGAACCTGATGAGGTAGACAAGACACTTCCCATGCAGGAGGAAGAGGAGTCTAAGAAAAATCCTAGTGAGACTGTACCTGCCATTGTTCCTCCTAAAACTCAGACCTACAAAAGACTTATCAAGCAACTTAGAGATGCAAGAAAAGAAATAGCTCATCTTAAAGAAGAAGATAAGGTCAACTTGGCTCATATGAAAGAGCTCATGGATGGTTACAGTCACACCCTTGACTTGGCAAGATTTGCAGCAAGGAGGGCCCAGACCCTTCAAAGACAACTAAGGAATCTCTACAGGTAGAACAGAGGCTTCCAATCTCAAAATAGGAAGCTAAAGGCAGAGCTGGAGCATTTTCAAGATGAGGTAGACCAAAGAAATCTACAGGTGTTGGTTGAAGCTGCCATTGAAGATGATAAACCAGCAGCTAAGGAGAGCACAACTACACCAAAGAAGCCTGTGAATGCTAAGAAGAAGAAGTTTGTTGTGTCAATTGAAGATCCTCTTTCTACCAGAAAGAGTATGAGGTTAAGTGTCAAAATGACAAAATAACTGGTAAGGGTAAGCCCCATTTTTTAGGATGCATCTTTTATGGAGGGTTAACCAATACGCAAATATTATCTCTGCCATCTATACACGCTTCTAAGCACTTAACTATTTGGGTTTTGGGTTTTTGCTAAGTGATAGCTTCCCCATTGGTAGAAGGCACTACCTATTGTGCAGTGAAGGCTCTTGATTAAAGCGGTTTTTTCATCATGAAAAAACATAAATTACTCTACACATGTTCAAGGATTGAAGGCGTTGTGTTTTTGTAATTCTACCCAAACCTACACGCAGATGCAATGTAAGAGGCGCTACCCAATGGTGCTACCTAATATTTCATAGACGGTAAATAATTGGCACACAGAGGCGCTACCTAATGGTGCTACCGAATATTTCACAGAGGGTAAAGGTTGGCACATAGGCGCAACACAGAGGCACTAACTAATATTGCACAAAGTGCAGAGTATGCACACATATTCAGCACAGTGACGCTACCTACAGGCACTACCTTTTCTCCTTGTAGTGCGCTACCCAGTTTTTCTACCCAAGGAAGCTGCCAATAAAGACCAGGGATCTAGGAGGACCAAGCTAACAACTTTTGGATAAATTGATGATGAAGAAGGGTGGAGAAGCAACAGTTGGAATTATGAATACAACCACATGCCTTGAAGGACACATGGAAAACAAGGATTTGTGCAGCAAAAGGGAATTAATTCAGTTTGAATTTCAGTTGGATTAGTCACCAACATTTTCATGTTTTATAGCATCGATGGTTAGATAAGTTGTTAGAGAAAATAAATGTAGAGAGTTTTTCAAGGGAAGGGGGGCAGCTCGTACCTCTAGTTGTTGCCTCCCTTTTGTTATAAATAGATAGATCATTTGCTTTGGTAGGTTCGGATGGTTGAGCAAGGCTCCCTTATACTGTAATATTTTGATGAAGTAATTGTGATCTAGTGATGTACTAGATTTAAGACTTTTTGACTAATAGAAATCAGCTTCTCTTTCAGTCTATTTTATTCTGATGCTAAATGTTCATGCTTTGAATGATTAACATGAATGATTGTGGTGATGTTATGATGGATGTTTGATCATTATGTTATCATGATGTTTATTTATATTCCTTAGTTTCTCAGTTCAAGAAGATCTGGTGTTAAGAAGCTTTCCTCCTTAGGCTCTTGTTGACTTGATGTTTACAGCAGCCCCTACACTTCTCTCATTCAAGTCTTCCCTCTATTCATACTTATTCCCAAACTGTTGATTGAAATTGGTCAAGACCTTAATTGTTGGTCTATGCTAGCCCTGTTATCTGAGTTAGGACATTATCACTTGAGTCCTTTTCCATTTGACCCTTTAAACACCCTTACATTCACTTATAACTTGATGGGTATTGGGCTTGCCTTCCATGCAATCTGAAGGTGAATCCTAGTGCTAACACAAGGGTCAGGTGTTAGGGGTTAATAGGTTAGGGTTTAAGCTAGGGTAATTAGGGGTCAGGGATAGGGTTATTTAATGGTTTAGGGGTTTATAAGAGGTCAAGGGCTAAGGTCTTAGGGGTTAACATGTTATTGGTCATCCAAGGGTCAAGGGTACTTAGGAGTTGGTATTCTATATGGAGTAGAGAACTTACCTGGCGAGAGAAAGAAACAAAAAAAAATCAATGAAGCTTGTGAAATTTATCAAGATGTTTATGAATATGTTGAAAAAATATAGGGAAAACGTTACTTTTCTTGACATGTAGAAAGAGAGACACTTTGTGAGATATATAGTCACAACCAGCAAAAACAACATATTTTTATTTATCCTTCATCATTATGTCATATTCTTTCTTGATTTCAATTGGA
>ML811667.1:203382-214469 GCA_009831015.1 Picea engelmannii | reverse complement strand
TGGCTCGCTTGATGAGGTGTGGATGCTCCTGCATCAAGATTGAAGAATATTTAAGTTTTTAATTTGGTCCTAGCTACAAAAATTTTGTAGATATTGATCTATAATGAATGGCTATGGGGAAAAGTACTTAAAAGGAAAATCTATAGAAGAATGGTTTAGAACCTAAAGGAAAATCTCTCAGGGAGAAACAATTGTATGGAAAGCCTTGATTAGGAATTTTCCCTTAATCAGAAGCTGTGTAGCCTAGAAAAATAGGAAAAAGGAACAAAGTGAGAGTCGGGGAGGACCCTTGTATTGGATGTAAAGGAAAAATCCAGTTTTCAGAAGCACTGATTAATGATTTGCATTCAATGGGGATTTTCTCATCAAAAGAGGCAGCAACTCCATATGGATCTAATGCATGATGTCAAAATTGGAAAGTGGATGTTTTAAATCTTCATAAACAAATGAATGTAGACATTATGTAAATATGTTGAAGCATAGTTGTTGGGTCAATTTATGGATGATAAATTGAACATTTAATTGCCAACCCGAATCGGTAAGCTTATGAAGTGCTTCGCACAGTATATTTAAAACTATCTCACTAATGCTTTAATCAATCATCACACAACAAGAATAAAATGCTAACATATGCAATCAAGCATTTCCTTGTTCATGAGCAGTCAATTTAGAATCACTTAGTGATCAAAACACATTAATGTTAAATGTATCTCTATAACCAGAGAACCACCAGGGATTAAAATTATAAAGCATGACCTTGTTGGCATATATCAACATAAGCAACACACACTCAGAGATGAAATGGAAGTAAGGAATGGATCCAACACACAATTGCGACATAATTAAATTAGCATACATACTACCAAAACGACTATAGAATGTAACCTCATAATAAATTCAAACCACACTACCACAAAACATAAATAATAGGGGCGCTACTTTTAAGATGAAGGGGGCCCTACCCTCACTCAGAAGTATGCCCAAATTAACAATTCACAAACTCAAAATAAAATAAGATATCTACTCAAAACTGTATCACTTTGTATTAACTGCGGAACTATAGGTTACAGAATCACAACATCAGTAGTCTCTATGTGTGATCAACATATCAATTAATAGTTACATCAGATGCCTTCATGGGGGTTCAGATAAACTAGAATCTCTAAAATTAACAAAGGACAGATAACAGAAATCGGAATTAACCAAAATCGTTCCATAATTATCCTTGGTTACAATTCATGACTGAAAGCATAAATTGTGTACATCGTATTCTCAGAAATCGTTAAGAATCTTTGACCATGGACATGATTGGCTAAATTTGGCATGGTTCGGCTGATAGTTACCATAATGAGCGCATTTCCCATAAGACCGCGTCCATTATGTTGACGTGTTGGTGGAGTCCTAACCATCGTAACGATCATAGTAAAATTGTTCTACAACCTATAGAAGTGATCAAGCAACTACAGAAAAGGTGTGGTACTTCATCAACCCAAGTAAGTAAATAATTCATCTATTAACAAGGAAAACGCAATACTTGGGACAAAATTATACCCATTGAACCAAAAGCATATGCGAGGGAAAATCGTGATAATTGGATAAATATATATGATAAAAGGGTATAAATAATGATTATCATGGCACAAATTGATATCTTTCGATTGTCCCAAGCATGAAAAAATCGAGGCTCAGCATGCCCCCCAAACTGAAGAGGTTGCATGTCCTCATGCAAAATTTCTTCTGACAAAATTGAAGTCCTCCTTATTTTAAGCCCTTCATCAGGGTTGTACTACTCCTGCAATAGGTTCATGGGGTTCTGCAACTTTAGTTTCAATGGGTTCCTCAGATTCTATAACTACGGCTTCAACAGGTCCATCTACTTCTGCAACCACTGATTTCATCCGATCAATTCTAGCCTTCAATCATTGATTCTGCAGACGCGACTTACAAGCTTTCCAGTACCACCTTAATGCCCTCTTTGTCATGTTATCATTTTCTTTCTTAAGAGGAGAAATATATTCCTGAAATTGACTGCTAGATACCTTCAACAAGGCATTCTCATTTTTAATGTACCCTTCTAACACTCCTAATTCCTATACCTTCCTTTTTAACTCGCGAATTTTCTTATTTTCTGCCACCAAACCCACTGTTTTTCTTAAATCCTATAACCCAATTTATGCATTGTCATATGTTGGTGTACCTTTTTCCCTAGTTTCTTTAATGAGATTACCCTTATCGGGCCCACTTGGAGGCGTACCCTTGATGATTTGTTTATCATCAACTATTTCAAGTACTTCAGAGAAATCAAAATGCTTTTTGGTAAGTGTATAACTCAACTTTTCTTTTGCTACATACTGAGATTTGGTCATCCTACTCTATTGGGAAGTCTCGCTTCTAGTGCTCCGCGATAGCATGAATTCCACCGTGGAGTCGTTCACCTTCTAAGCGGGGCCCTTTTTATGACTCCCAGTTGTTGTCTCCAATTCAAAATTTCCTTTGGAACCCATTGTGGAATTTTGTTTCTTTTGCCCTTCTTTCTCCTTGGATACCTCAATTTTTGTTGTTTCTTTTTCTTCAAGGTTCCCCTTAACTATTTCTTTCTCCTCGTCTTGTTCTACAAATTCCTTTCCTATTTCTTTGTCGAATCCCTTTGTCTCTATAAACATTGTTTTGGCTCCCTCTTCCTCATTTCCAGTGGGTTCCTTTGTTTCCATAGGGGTCCCTTATGTTATGTTTCTTCATTATTTCCTTCGATCTCTTCGGAACCTTCATCCTCTGTGTTACCAAACTGAATTTTGTTGAGGAATTCTTCCCATGTATCATTCTTTCTTTCGGGTGCATCCTCAACCAGGATCTTTACCAAGCCATGATGATGGAGGCTCCTTTCCATAACTTGACTGGAGGGTTTCATCTACGTCGTAGATGCCATTTTAGTTAGATACTTCCATACATAATAAGGTAAGTTAATATTTTATCCCTTGAAGTGCAGAAGAAGTCGAATGTGGTATAAGAAAGTAAGACTAAAGAAACCTTCATATGTAATGTATTTCTGCAAAACCAATAACAAATTCCAGTATTTTTGTTTCAATAAACTTTGAGTTATACCCTTAATCCACTTAGTATTTGCATAATTTTGTCAAACAAACGACAACAAAATTTCCTTGTTCACGGTCCTTCCCTTTGACCACTATTCACCTTCCCGAGAAAGCTCATTTGCTCGAGCGATTGAGGCTTCATTTGTTTTGAACCTGAGATCTCCCATTGATGCCTCTTTTCCATAAAACCGTAGTACTAAGGAATGAGTTACTTTATTGTGGTGACCACTGAAATTTTGGAAGAACGGAAGCCAATCCACCGTACTGTTATAGAAAATTTTGCCTCACTCCATGCATCTTGCTTAGATGGCCTTCCATTCCCCTCTGCAGACTTAAGTTCCCATTTTTGTTCACTCCATAGCTAAAAATACATATTTTTTTACACATACACGACCTACTAGTTAGACAACTCGTGTATACACAAGTTGCTTCACTATAGCCCACGTACATCAGGTTTGGTGCTCAAAAATTATAAAATATGTCAGGTTTCCATGCCATGTCACGTGATGCATGATCCTTGACCTTTTCATATACTAGAAACACTTTTAATCGACCCTTCAATTCCATTTGGAGGCTATAAATTGAGTCATATTCAAGCCTTGGAGGATTGACAATTCAACATTGAGAGCAAAGACACTCTGGAGAAATTTCACTTCATATTGAGTCTGCATCCCTTTGTCCTTCAAAGTATGAACTTCTTGTGTTCATCCCCCAAGCTCTTCCTACCTTGTGATGGAGAACTTCATTGACTCCTACTTATGAGCTTTCCTTTGTAGAGGATTGAAGTGGTGGAGGCCCTGCTGGAGGGACTTAGTTTCTAGGTTCTGATATGTGTCGTTACAGAAGTTTGTAACCTATGTACTTCTGTTGATTACATTAATAGAAATACTCTTTTCTCATCCAATTGATATCTTGAAAATATTTGAATTACTTTCCATGGGTGTATTTGTCATGTATGTTAATGGATTATGCTAATTTATATGCTAACATTATATATCATCACCACATGCTTGCATATCTTGCTTGTTGAGGATGTGTTGCAAGTATAAAGCTTTGAGTCATGCGTTCAACGGTGGTCTTCTTCGAACATCCAGACGAGGTAGGATCCTAGCCTTATATTGTTAGAATTTCATTTATATAGCATATTTGAGACTAGAGTCGATTTCTAGGTGTCGTTCCATCTGTTTTGGTTTGCCCCTTTCCATAGAGATATTTTCCTCATAAAACTGACCTTCTTCAGACATTTTGGGTAAGCTTTCAAAAATTTGAATCCATTAGGTTCCACTTGGAGAGTTGTCTTCATGTCGGCAGAGCTGTGAGTTCGATAGTGTTGTTGCCATCACTGATCTACAAAGTGAATGAAGCCAATGGTAACGACAATGGATGTGATGGTAGTGAATGGGATTAACACGAAAGAGATAAATCATGATCATGATGATTAATCGTCATGATCTGATTAGGTTCAACATGTAACATCAGTGTTATGATTGGTCGACGGTGATTAGATATAGTAATGATTACGGATTATGGAAAGGATGTGGTATGATAGCACATATTGATGCATGTGAAATTGAATTGGTTCAAAGGTTGCGCTAGTATTGCAATTCCTATGCTAACAAATGAAATCAATAATGCTTACCAAATTTTCCATATTGATCATTCTTACCAATGTCAGTTATTATCGTGGATGTAGTTTGTTGGTTTTGATGTCAAGAATATTGTTGAGACAAGTTGCAACCATCGGACAATGCAACTTAAATTTTGGCCTTAATTCTCTATGATTCCATAATTAGACTAATAATCATGCAATATAATTGACACTTCTTTTTCATATGGGCAATCTGAAACAAATTTCTTTTGTAGCTTAGCAAGAAATGTTATAGGCATGACCAAGATAGTTCTGAACGAAATAGCTCTACACACACTGGTTTCGAGTATAGAAGTTTACCAAACAAAAATAGGAAAAAAAATAGGAGTAGGAATAGAAATGCAACAAATCTGAACAGAGAGCTTGCATCTTGGTGGAGTTGTAATCTTGCATAGTCCTCAATCTTCCCTTCTTGTAGTGCAATCCCCCTTCATGTGAATAAATGTATTGTAGTCAAACATGAGGGGGAATCATTAAATTACCATCTCTTGAGGAATTTTTTTAACCAATGTGAGGTGTCCCATCATTAATGCCAATGGGAACCAAGGCACTCCAATGCACTCAAGCAAGCATGAATAAATGTGTTGAAGTTGAGTGCCTTGTTGGGTCTGACAGTCAGGAAGCCTTAATGAATCCCCACTATTGTTATTGAGAGACTTGTCATTAAGGAATATAGGCCTCAAGGAATTGCTATTATCTCTGGCCTTGGAGCCCAAATAAGGTGTTGCAGTTGATGGGCCAAGACTTCTGGAAGGAGGGGCATTAATGAATCCCCCCATCTTCCAACACGATATCCTTCAGAAATGATTGATATTTTGAGTGATGTCCAACAAAAAATAAAGAGTTTGAGTGATGTCCAATAGAAAATACAGTTTATGAGAAATCCCCTTCGCCAAAAATCTATTTTTCAAAGAGGACCCTAGTTCAATGAGCGAGGAGACCTGGTTTTCACAGCTTAGAAAATTTGTCTCTTTACTTTTATTAGTTTTTATTCTATTTTATAATTATATTATATTCTTGTTGTTTCCTTATCTTATTACAAACTGCATAACTCAAGAAAAATAAGAGGGAGGTGAGGACTTGTCCCCACCCACCATTTGCAATTCCTTCTGATCCACCAATCCCTTGAAAAACTAAGCCTTTGACTTGGGATTCTGATACAACTTGAGTCTGTGCCCATTAACTAGGAAAGATGTACTCTCATTATCAATAGTTCAAACCTCCACAAATCTGTTTTCAAATACTGCTTTAATTTCATATGGACCAAGCCACCTTGTGTTAAACTTTCCCTTTAAGCTCTTACACCTGGATTCGAAGAGGAGCGCCCAATATCCTACCTTGAATAGCTTCTTCTTAATATTCTTATCCTGTCATCTCACTATCTATTGTTGGATGATATCAGTATGGTGAAAAGATTCATGTCACATCTCATCTATATCATTGAGCTGAGTTATTATTTCTTTCTATGTTGCTACCAAATCCATCCCTAGTTTTGTTTCCATTCTGTAAGTTATAATCTGTAGCTATATCGGTAACAAAAATTGTTTTACATACACTAACTCATATGGGGAGAAGTTGATAGTGTTTCTCCATGTGGTCCTATAGGCCCATATAGCTTCTAGAAGTTTTTCTGACCAATCCTTCTTATGTATCTACATTGTTTTTTTTTTAATCCCCTCAAGAACTTTGTTGGTTGAATCAACCTGGCCATTGGCCTATGGGTGATAAGGAGAATATTTCATGTGTTGAATATGATACTTATGGGTGCTTTCTTGGACTTCTTTAGATGTAAATTGTGTACCTTGGTCTGTCACAATCTCCCTAGGAACCCCAAATCGTGTGATGATGTCTCCAAACAAGAAGTCCATTATTGTTTGTTCTATTGCTATGTATAAGGCGCTTGTTTCCACCCATTTAGTCACGTAATTAGTGCACACCTGAATGTGTCTCTTACCATTGGATGTAGGATCTATGGGTCCCACAAAATCCAAGGCCCATTTTTCAAAGAGGCCTATGAGGACTTATGGTTGGAGAGGCATTTCATCCACTGGTCTTGGTCATCCTACCCTCTGGAAATTGTCACAGTATTGAACATATTTCTTGGCGTCCCTAAAAAAGGTGGGCCAATATTAGCCCGATTGGAGGACCATGTAATTTTTCCTTCGGTCTACAAAATTCCCCCCACATGGTTCATCCTAGCTTTCCTTGAGGATTTCAAACATCTCATCCTCCCTTTCACACCTACAATCATGTTAGATCATGTGTAGTAGAGATCCCCTTTTATCCAGGAATATGGAGCACTCATTATGACCACTCTTCTTTTCTCCTTTGATGAAAAATGAGCTAGTAGTTTCCCTGTAACAAGATAGTTTGCTATATCTGTGAACCATGGTGGGTTAGTATAAATGGAAAACAATTTTTCATCCGAAAACCTATCGTCAACTGGAATATCCTCACCTTGAGTATCAATTCTAGAGAGAAAGTCTACTACGTGATTTTCTTTACCTTGTCGGTCTACGATACTAATGTCAAACTCCTATAGTGGCAGCAACCATCTGGTAACCCTGCCATTAGTAACAGATTTGTTCATTAAATACTTGATAGTTGAGTGATCTATATGTATAAACACTTCATATCTCGTAATATAATGCCTAAACTTGTTAATTTCATATACTACAACAAGGAATTATTTTTCGGTCACAGTGTAGTTTAGTTTGGCTAGTGCTAGATTCTTGCTTATAAAATATATAACATAGGTTAAAACATTATCTTTTTGGCCCAAAATTTCTCCTATGGAAAAATCTGATGCATCTATTGAAATGTGAAAAGGGAGGCTCCAATTGGGACCTCTCAAAACTGGGGCTGAAGAAAGATTTTCCTTGAGCGGTTCAAAAGAAACCTTGCATTCATCATTCTAGTAAAACTTGGTTTCCTTTGTAAGCATCTTAAACAAGGGCAAGGCTATATTTGTAAAATTTGCTACAAACCGCATGTAATAACCTGCATGGCCCAACAAACTTTGAACTCATTTTTAGTTGGTTGGTGGTGGAAAGTTAACAATTACTTATATCTTTTTCGGATCTACCTTTATTCCTTCTACAGACACATAGTGGCCTAAAACAATTCATGCAGTCATGATCATAAAACACTTTTCATTACTCAAAGAAATATTAGTCTCCCTATATATTTTAAAAAAAAAATCAATATTCATTAGAGCTTTATCAAAGGTATCACCTGTCACAGTAAAGTCATCCATGTATATATCCATACAATCATGTGATAAGTCAGAAAAAATACCAAGTATTGCTCATTGAAATGTTGTTGGTGCGTTGCATAAACCAAAGGGAAACACCTTGTAGGCATATGTCCCCCATGGACACATGAATGTCATCTTGTCCTAGTCCTCCAAGGCAATCTAAATCTGATTGTATCTCCTAAACCCATCCAGGAAGGAAAAATAATCCTTCCTAGCCAAGTTGTCCAAGACCTGGTCAATGAAGGGCAGGGAAAAATGTTCAAGGTGGACTTATTTAATTCCGTGTAGTCTATGCACACCCACCACTTCCCATTTTTCTTTGGAATGATTACTAAAGGTGACACCCACTGACTATCTAAAATGGGATAGATAAAGCCAACCTCTAAGAGTTTATGTAGTTCAGCTTTCACAATTTATCTTAATGTCGGATTCATTCTCCTCTATGGTTGTCTTATAGGGGTGGAGTCTTTTTTAGTGTAAATATGGTGTACACATGTGTTTGGGTGAATACCCTTCGTGTCAGTGTATTCCCATGCAAAGATATCAATATAATATTTCATTTGTTGAATTGGTTTCTCTTCCGGGTTTTTGTCCAGATTAGCATTTATGTTCAACATTTTTCCAGGGAAGATTTCTATTGTCTTGTAGTCTTCTTTAGATATTGAATCAATTGGGAATATTGTGGAGAAAGCAGTGTGGCTCTTCTTTTGTACAATTTTCTTGAAAGGTTTGACCAAGGAGACAATAAATATGAGATGATTGCCCCCCAAAATACTGTGGGAGTTCTGCATTGGCAATGTATTGATCAATCATATTTTCTGTAGTATTTTCCTTAATATTCATGGCTCATGCAATGGTGAAAATTTATTGGGTTGTTTCAACATCATCCTCATTTAACCATTGTGTCTATTCTAATTCAAAATTTGGTCTAGCAAGAGGATATAAGGTGATTTGTTTGGTCTGGGTTCCATTTGTGATGGTCATGTTCCCTGATCTGTAGCCTATAAAGGCATCGGTCGTGGCCAACCAAGGCCTCCCTAGAATTAAAGGATGTCCCCCAAGGTTTGATTTGGGCTGGATTACATAAATTTATTTTGGATACTCCCTTGAGTCCAATGAGACGGTGACATCTTCTAGTTTGAGCTTAGACCTATAGACCAATTCAAACACAAAAGGTGTTGGGGTAATGTGGAACAGTCTCAGTCAGTGTAAGGTGTCTAAGGTCATCACATTTATGATGACACCTAAATCAATGAGAGTATTTTTAATGGAAGTTTTATTAATGATAATTCTGACTATTGGATTCCCTGGGTCCACATGTTTTTCTGCAACGTAGTCATCAAGTTGGATAACTTCCCTACAACTTGTATGGTCAAGGGATCCTTCCTACTTTTATTGGGCTTCTTAATGCATAGGTCCCTGATGGTCTTAGTATAAATGGGAATGCCTTTTATTTCATGTAGAAGAGGTATTTTAATACACAATTTTTTAAGCTCTGACACCAGATCAAATTTAGTGGATATAGCTTCCTTTTGTATAGATAATCGTTCAATAAAAGGAGGCTAATCTATTTATGTTGATTTGTGGGGTTGGTTGGTCCATAGATTGTGGCAGATCGGATTCAGATGGGTTAGAGGCTTCCTCATCTTCTTTTTCTTGTATTATTACATAAGAGTTTGGGTTAATAACCTTCCTTGATCTAAGGTTAATTTTGTTTAATCTTACAGGCGAAATGCAGTAAGTAGGGAAGGTATGCAGATCAGAACTAGCAATGGCTTGAACTGATGTATTATTGTTAGTGTTGGGAATGGTTTGTGCAGGGATCTGAGTTGGACATGGAGGGTTATGTGGGGCAGGTGATTGAAGTTGTTGCATCTTATTGTATTGTGGAGGGGCTTGGGGAGGGTGCATCCCATATGGATGAGGTGTTGTATAAGAGAAAACAACAGTACCATTATAAGATTTTCCTCTCATATTCTACCTCCAGGGTTGTTGTGGTTGAAGTGGCCAAGGTTGAAATGGTATGGGAACATTCCACGATTGATTATAAGCATAAGAAAATTGGGGAGACTAGTTTTGAGACATACCTGAAGGTCTCGACTTCCATTTCTTTTGTGGATTCATAGCATATAAAAAACTTGAAGCTCCTTGATCCCCCTTGAATACTGCTTTGATTCCTGAAAATGATGGGAAATGTTTAGTGGCATGGGATTCTTCACAAATAGCACATACCTCAACACTGTCCAAAGGATAGCTTCATCGTGGATGTTTATCTCTACTTTTGGGGCAGAACACAGCCAAGTAATCTTTGAATCCTCTTGTTTCTTTTTATCTTGAGAGACATCAAGTTGCAAGGTTAGAGTAACAAGAATACAAGTCTTAAAGTTTTCGAACATGTTACCAATTTCTGCCTTGGTGACTCATGTTCTTGTCATAGGTTTTGGAACCTGGGATATGGAATCCCTAGAGCTCTTACCAGTCTTTGCATTCCCTCTGGAATACCTCCTACAGAGCTCATCTCACCATTTTCGCTATAATTTTTTTTATATAATGATTTAGACCATGAAATTGATATGAAATTGAGAAAACATACCCAAGTATCTGTGCTAAAAAAATTCATCTTGTGGGTCGTTGTATTTTGGGAGTCACACTCCATGGAAAATAGGGTTTGTGGCTAGTCCTGAAACTAGTTAAAAACAGGTGTTTCGGGTAAAAACGTCATAACGTCTTCATAACAGATAAAAATTTAGTGAGACAAAAAAATTTGGTTAGGGTACAGTCTGTAGTATGTTTTGTAACAGTTTCAGATCAATTCAATGAATATTTCGTGCGGGGCATGCTCTACAAGGTCGCTCTCTAGAATAATCCAGAATTCAACAAGGTATGTCATTTTTGTTATAACTCCTTTTATGAGAGGTTCCAAGTAGTGAAACCTGGAGTAATTGCACAAAACAAACTGAATAACATTGTGTATCAGTTTCAGATCTTTATACATTACAGGTTCAAAGTTATGATTACTTCAAGTTAGGGTTGTTGACTAATCCAAAACTAGGCATGTGAGACTAAAGAAAAGTTTGATGAAAATGCTAGT
>ML811667.1:175042-185116 GCA_009831015.1 Picea engelmannii | reverse complement strand
CACCGTTTTGGGGCTGGGCCATAACCCCGTAAACTTACCGATGAGGGCATTTTCTGCGAGAAGAAGGGCAAGATTGCAAGGCTCCTCTGGAGATAGCTCCAGCAAAGGGATCTCTTCCCTCTTCTTAACGAACTTAGACGAGAGAGAGGGCTTGGATTTCGGTCCTGCCGAGCGGATTAACGCTTTGAATGCTTCCATAGGATCTTCTTCCATCTCGACATCCGGACTTGGGGCCATCGTAGCAGGCCGCTGACCTCCAGATCGCAGAGGCGCCGACCACCAACAGACAACGCAACGATCTGCTCCAAAACGTGTGCAGAACGCAGGGGGGGCGCTCACACCGATCCGCGGCTGGCTGAACCGGCTGCTACAGCCGTCTCCTCGCTTTTGCAGTCCAAGAACCAGAGCAAAGACGGCTAGGGTTTGGACCCTAGCCGCGATGGCTTCCCGAGTCGCTTCATCGTTCGCCTCGAAATGATCATGGACGATAAAAAACACTATATTTGTTTTCCTATGTTAAACATTACATTGCACACAAATTTATGGTAAAAGATAAATTAATGTCACATCAATGTCTCGTCAAAAGCAAACTTTTTAGATAGTCCCATGGCATAGTCCCATGGCAGGGACTAATAAAGTTCTCTCATAATCTAAATAAATAAATTTGTGTACTTAAAATTTTTGCCCAATTCAAAATCAACCCAAATTATCAAAATTTTTATTAAAATTCTAAATAAACTTTCTTACATATAAATTCCAAATTTCAAGTTTCAAAGTAAATAACTAACTCCCATTTAAAATAATAATAATAATAATAATAATAATATATATATATATATATTAAAATCCCGAAAAATTCCCATACTTTGTCTATAACCCATTGACCAATTTTAATTAACGACCACGAGAGTGATATTATGATTAGAATCTCATCATTCATTTTCTCGGAACTCGCAGTGGGCCATAATTAAATGCAAACGAACTTTGGAAAACGGGTCCTTCGAAATTATCAATCATATTTACAGTGACCGACGAACAATAAATTATTTAGAGAAACCACTTTTTCCTTTGACTATATTTATAATGATTCCGTAGAGGTAAATTCCTGGTAGGAGTGTGCCACCACCAACTTGAATAATAATTGAGAGCCAAGTCAATTTGGTTGCACATTGGTAGGTATTTTTGGATCGAATTCTAAAGCTTATTGAATTCATATAGAAGACGTTTTGTGAGCATTTAAATTGTATATTTATTTAATTTTTATTTATTTTAAAAAATATTTTGTAAATATATGAGGAGGTTATGGGGAAAATAAGTGTGTATTTTTAAATGTACAATTATTCACTTCAAGAAGGTTGAGGAGTAAGTATGTATTTTAAAATGCATATCTAATTCTTTTTTATTTGCTTGTATGGAGGATGAAGTGAAGATGTAGGGAGTAAGTTTGCATTTTAAAATACATACTTACTTAACCTTTTAAAAAATGTTTTTATTTAAGTAGGTGAGAGTGACACTTGGACTTGGGGAATTTTTTAGTGAGATTTAAAAATGTTTTTGTTTAAGTAGGTGAGAGTGGCACTTGGACTTGGGAATTAAGTGTGCATTTAAAATGCACACTTACTTTTCTACTTTTCTAGTGAGATTTTGATTATGTCTATTTTTTCTTTCTAAATTCATGTTGAATTTTTTTTTTTTAATTATTTTTTAATTAGTGAGATTTTGATTATGTTTATTTTTTCTTTCTAAATTTATGTTGAATTTATTTTTAAAAATTATTTTTTAACTACATGAAGGTAAGGGTAGGTGGGAGTGAGTGTTCAATTTAAGTAAATTGCACTCTTATTCCTTCCCACTCCCACCCTCCCATTTTGAGGGTAAGGGTAGGAGGAGTAAGAGTTCATTTTGAGTAAAATGCACACTTACTCCCCCCACCTTCAAAATGCACACTTACTCCCTCATTTTCAAAATGCACACTTATTGCCCCCACTCCTCTCTCAAGGAATCAATGTCCATTTTTACTCAAAACAAACACTTGCTCCCCTCCACCCCATCCTCTCATTTTGAGAGTGGGGGTGTGAGTGTGGGTGAGGGGAAGAAGTAAGTGCCCATTTTGAGCAAAATGCACAAGTCTTACTTTCCCCACCCTCACCCTCAAAATGCATGCTTACTCTCCACACCTCCACCCTCATGTGGGTGGGTGTGGAGGAGTAAGTGTGGGTGGGGGTGTGGTGGAATATGTAACTCCTATTTATCTTAGGTATGATCATATTTGTTGTTATAGTTATTATTGGTCATGATTAAGTAGAGTTCATCTCTATGTAGAGTATATTTCCTGTTTTATAGGAGGTTGTTAGGCCTAGTTGGATTTGAGAGGTTCACTTCAACTAGATGCTTCATATATTGGTGTGAGGTTGAGATATTTTCTCAATTGGTAGATCAAGGTAGTTTGTCTATCTTGAGACAATGCTTCTTGTATTTATATGTACTCTATTTACATTATTTAATAGAGCACTCAGGCACAATTTTGGTTTATGTGTAATAATAATGTCTAGTCTCACATGTCCTTTCATGGTATCAAAGTAGGTATGGGCATGACTCCCTCATGGGAGGGCCTAGAAACATGCAAAGAGTAGAGTAGTGTGATTGAGGCTTTGTTTGTCGATCCACGTGTGTCATTGAGATTGCAATGCATATGTGAATCCACGGATTTATAGTGAGATCGTTGTAGCCTAAAAAAATGCATTGAAGGAAGCCCGTGAGATTGTTGTAGGGCATATTACTGTTGGGAAAGTTGTTGTTGAAGATGTTTACCAATAGAGAGAAAGAAACATCAAAGGAGCTTGATGGTGCGAGGTGCCCCAATTAGAACTATATTTGTGTTCTTCTTCATCCATAGAAGCCCCCCGTTTGATCAACGGTTCTGCTTTGTATTGCTATTTGAGAAATGGATCTTCCAAGATTGGTCATTATCCTACAAGAAATGCTCATCCCAACCCTCAAGAGAGAAAGGCGGCATAGGAGAGCCTTAATCAATATCAATACACAACTCAACATCTTGTCAGAATTCTACAAATAATAGTTGATGGAAGTTGTGATTTGGTTGTACGTCAAGTTGGGAGCATCCACTTCAAGAATTTAATAGGAAAAAATTGGGCACCTCATGAACTTGGTGAGCAATAGAAGATATCGCCAACTAATAAGGAAATAGTTATAGAAAAATTTCTTCAGTTCATTGTTCGTGTTCCTTCTTTGTTGAGAGTGCATCTTGGTGAGTACCTTAAAACTATTATTATTGAAGACAAACATCTATCTTTCGATGGAGGTGAAAAATGAGCAGAACATAATCGTTTGACTGTAACCCTTTCTCCAAGCATTGGTGCAAGAAGTAGTGGTAGAGGCTAAGAAAAGGGTCTGGACGCTCGTTGTTGGACCTATGAGCAGTGTCAACCTGTTTGTGAAGACTCTCAATTCGTGGAAGAGTCAGTGCATGTGTCATAATGGACTCTTTGTAGTTGTGATTTGGGGTTGCAAATTATACATGGTGTATGAGAGGGGATTTGAACTGGTGATAGGGAATTTCATCCAGTAGAATTCAAATGCAAGAGTTGAAGAGGTGCGAAGGAAACTAGAGAAGCCTAGATACAAGATTCATAAGAAGGAGACCTGTGTGGCTATAAATCTGATCAAGAATCCACCAAAGACAATAGTGAAAATCTTTGGCCATGGTAAAGTGAAATGTGTCTTTGAATTTATTTGGAGTTTGTGAAGATAAACATGTTGAGTCTAGTCAACTCAATATGGGATCCATTGTTAGAATTGAATAATCTAACAACTGCTTGTTAAAGTATGAAAACTCCAAAGAAGAATGACTTAATGGTGGCATTCATAAATGTTTTGGAATCAAAAGCATTTTTATTGAGCCTAGCTAACTCAATATGAAATGAGTAGTTTTGTTAGAATTGGCTACTATGACAAATCACAAGGAAATCCAAGATAATGAAATGGTAGTGACATTGAAGATCCAAAGGTCAAAGATGCAAATGAAGACTCCAAACATGTGAGCAAGTGTAGAGGAGAAATATGATATTATCTCTTGCTAACAATTTGAAGTTATGCTTGGTAATATTTTGTCATGTAAAATCATTCCTTAGTCTGCTCGGTAAAGTGTGTGGTAGTTGGAAGGAAAGTTTAGCTACATGTTACCTCTAACAGTTCCTTGATGATAAATTGTTTGATGAATTTTTTTGATGTAATATTAAGTTGGATACATCCTGTATCTAGACTATTTTCCTAGAGAATTGGTGAGCACTGTGGTTAGGTACCTAGGTGTCTTGGTAGCTGGAAGTATGTCCACAGGATGGCTAGTTGCTCAATCTTTACAGTCATGGTACTTGTGTTTTCCCCAAAGGTACGGTTGGTTCCCAACTGGTATGAGTTCGAGATAACGGTTCTATAATTGAATGGAGGAGCATGAACATTTTTTTGGGGGTTATGAGATGGAAGCAAGTTGCATTGTTCTTGTTGGAGAAGCCACAATTTGATGACAAACATAAATTTGAGTTGGAATGGTAAGCAGGAAGAACAAAGGTGTTTTTATAGATATAACGAAGAGTTTAGTCCAAGGGAATCTTGTAACAACGACAATCGTGCAGAAGCAGTGGAAGTGAAATGATTGTAGAAAAACAAGGTAAATTGTGTGAGTTGTAATAAATAAAACAAACCAGACCATATGGTAATGTGAGTCACACATTGTTTTATAACAAGTCCATTATGTCATAGTTTAATTTGATGTATCGGTCCTTGAAAAGTTTGATCTAATACATGGTATCTCCATGTGATGTAGTAATGTAATGTATGTACACGTATCTATGTAACATGTAAAGGACATATTGTTGTAAGACTTGAATAGGCATGCATACCCCTTTGTCATGTATCCCTAATGATTTGTCGTGAAAAAACCTCTATTATAGTATTATAGAGTTCTTTAATAGTCAGAGGATTCGACCATATGATTGGTTTGATGCTCTATGAGTGGACCATGTTGGTTTGTGGACTTTGGGAGGTGCCTAGAAACCATGAGTTTTACATTTAGGGGGAGTTCATCAAGAAGTTGAATGAACCATGTATCTGAAGGACATCCTACTAGACTGACGGTTGCAATGATTAGGTACCCATGCATTCCAGTGGATGGTTGTTCCTTTATATGGTCTTTGATAGTTTGTTGATGCATGATCGAGGTACGAGGTGGAAGTGCTAGGTTGGACTAGATATAGACTTTGTTGATCAGGAGGTGCTTCATTTTAAAGGACTTGGTGATGATGAAGACCTGACTCGACAAAGGTAAAGACAAGTAGTCATTAAGGGGGAGTGTTGGAATATGTAACTCTTGCTTGTCTTAGGTGTGATCATATTTGTTGTTATAGTTATTATTGGTCATTATTAGGTAGAGTTCATCTCTACATATAGTTTGTTTCCTAGTTTATCAAAGGTTGTTAGGCCTAGTTGGATTTGAGAGATTCTCTCCAACTAGATGCTTCCTATATTGGTGTGAGGTTAAGATATTTTCTCAATTGGTAGATCAAGGTAGTTTTTCTATCTTGAGACAATGCTTCATGCATTTATATGTACTCTATTAACATTATTTAATAGAGCGCTCACGCACAGTTTTGGTTTGTGTGTAATAATAATGTCAACTCTCCCATTTCCTTTCATGGTGGAGGGAAGCAAGTGTGCTTTTTAAAATGCATTCATGTGGGTGGGTTGGTGGGAGTATGGATCATACTCTTTCCACCCCTTAAAATGCACACTTACTTCCCCCACCCCCATCTTCATCCAAATGTGGGTGGATGTGGAGGAGTGAGTTTGGGTGGGGGTGGACATTAGTGAGTGTGCATTTTAAAATGCATTCATATGGGTGGGTTGGTGGGAGTATGGATCATACTCCCACCACCCCTTAAAATGCACACTTACTCCCCCCAGGCCCACCCTCACCCTCTAAGTACATAATTTACGAATATAATTTTAGGTATCGATTTGGTTTATTAACTAAAATTTTAACACCTTAAAATTTGCTTAATAATTTTTATATGCTCCTACTACCTAATGGACTAACTAATTCTACTCATTCTTCTAAATTTATCTTTCTATGATGGTTCACATTCCTACTTATCAATTGCTTTGTCAACTCTCTGACTTCTTCCTGTCACTTCGAATCCCTACCCGACTATTCTACTTCCCTTGTGCTTTCTCATCCATGGTATCTTATTTTGTACCTATTTACGTGTTATGCCTCATGCTATTCAACATGTGGTATGCTCCTACATTAACCCCATTTGATTATTTTTTTTCAAGGGAAAAAATATTATATTTGATATTTCAAGGATGAAATCAAACTATATGTTGTCTAGCGTTATCGACCCCAAAACATGTAACCAATGTTGTCTTCAAGCTCTCCTAGAAATCATTATTATAGTTTTTAGAGGCCCCCAAAAGCTAGCAACCTTTTGACGTCAATCAAAACAAACCGATCCCATTTGACTTATATTGAAGCATACTTCCACTTTTGTATTTTTTCTTTTCAACTTGCACGATAGTACATTTTTTTGTGCTCTTCACAAAACTATGTATGATTCTTAAACTACATGCAACTTCAATATGCTTCCATGTCTACATGCCTTATTGTGCCCACACTATTTCTCCTTGCCTTTTTTCTGTTGAAGTTTGAGTAGCTTCGGAAGATATTCTTATTGTTTCAATGTTGTATTAGACCAAGACAAAACCCTAAAGAATAATATTCTGTTATATTTGTAAAGTCGACCCTATTGTGCCTTGGAAAAAGTCAATTGTAAATTGGAAGGGTAAAGCATACAAGTCAGTCCTGACCTACTTCTCGGTGGCTCAACTTGTATTTATAAGAGTCTAGGCGCCTCACTTGAAGGACACACAACACAAGCTCTCTCACACATGGAAAAGTGTGCAATTATGAGGAGAAGACACAGCTACAGAGGAAGGGTGTTCTAGTGAAGGGTTTTGGTTATCTATTGGAGGACTATCTTGGTCTAGTGGTGTGCTACCCTATTCTGGTTAGGGTTTTTGGTCTATCTTCTGATTATCTTTTGTTTGGTGAGATCTCTCTTCAAAGAGACATTTTATTTGTTGATGAATCTATATTGAAGAAGCTTTGTTCGGTTTTCTCCCCCACGAGGATTTCCCAGGATAAATCTTGTGTATACTGTGGATCTATCTTTCTTTCAGTGATCCTTATGCATGCAATTATTGTTTTAATAGTCTAAAGTTAAAGAATATTGAATACACTTAACTGCTTAAGATAAATTTTAACATTTTCCATGTGTTTTCCTTACTTAGTACAACTTTTCCTATGTAAACACTAATTGTCGCACTTATACCTGAACCTATTAATGCTCTTACATTCAAAGCAATTATGAAGGTGCCCTCAAATTATCTTAAAACATCGATCATTATATATTTAATTAACAAAAATCCATCTTAACCCAAGTGTTATTAAACATTAAGAGAAATAATAAAAAAGTCCAAACTTCTTATTATTTACATACATATTTTTAACATAATAATAGTTTTTTTTTTTAATTTGATATTAGATATTTAATGTGAATTATTTTTTGAAATTTTAAATTCTTGATTCAAACACACTACTCTCCCAAAGCACATATACCAAATATTGTAACAAGAAACACTCCTTATTTTTTGGCACATCACACCTTAAATTGACCCACTAAACACATGTGTTATATATACATATAAATGGATTAACAAAAACAATACATATTGAATATATATACATTGCATATATATAAAGAGTTGATTCTCTCTTTTCTTCATATTAAATATGATTTTTTAATACATGTTTTTTAATTTTAATTTATTGTATTTTATAAATTATTTTAATATTCAATTCATTCATATAACTTGTAACTTATTTCTCTAAGATTCAATTCATTCATATAACTTGTAACTTATTTTTCTAATATTCAATTCATTCATATAACTTACTTATTTCTCTTTCATATAACTTGTAACTTATTAGTTCCCCATGGGACTATAGTAATGAGTTTGCTTTTGATGGGACATTGATGTGATATTAATTTACTTTTTACCATAAATTTGTGTATGCAATGTAATGTTTAACATAGAAAACAAATATATATTTTTGGATATAATAAAAATATTTGTTTTTCTCATTTCTAATTGGTTGATAGAATCAAAGTGTTATTGCTCCCTTCACGTCTTTCAATATGTACAATTAATTACATAATCAATGAATTTCACCAATCACCACATCTAAATATAAAAAGTTGTACTATGTATTTATTATTATGCATTATTAGATTTATATTATATTTATTATCTAATATATTATGTATTATTATATTTATATTATATTTATGAATATTATAGTTCCATTCAACTTACGGTTCATTATGCATTTTGAATAACAAACAACCCTCAATTATTATCTTTTGACAAAAAATATTCATTACTTGCATGCCACCTTGCTTATTTATCTTATTTATATAACTTTTTTCTCTTATTTATATAACTTGTAACTTATTTTTCTAATATTCAATTCATTCATATAATTTATAATTTATATCTCTTATTGTTAATTTTTTTTTATAAAATTTTATTAATTAAAATTAAAAAACATGATTTATAATTTATTTCTCTTAATTTTTTTTATAAAGTTTTATTAAATAAAATTAAAAAACATGAATCATTATAAATAAGTTAATATTAAATATTTAATATTAAAAAATTATTATAATAATTAAACTATTATCTATAAACTAATTTTATCATAAAATAATCTTTTTATTATTATAAATTGCTTAAGTATTTTGCAACATTTTAAATATGATTCGAATTCTTTTATAATCCAAGTTTCATGCATGATATTGTGATGTCTTTTAAAGTTGCATGATTCAAATTCTTTCTTAATCCAAATTTTATGTACAAAGTTGTATGATTTGAATTCTTTGTAATTCTTTCTTAATCTTAATTCCATGCATCATATGATGATATCTTTAAAATTTGTCTAGAAATTTATTATAATTGTGATGTCTTTTAAAGTTGCATGATTCAAATTCTTTCTTAATCCAAATTTTATGTACAAAGTTGTATGATTTGAATTCTTTGTAATTCTTTCTTAATCTTAATTCCATGCATCATATGATGATATCTTTAAAATTTGTCTAGAAATTTATTATAATTGACAAATTTTTTTGTAAAAGATAATAAAATACAATTATATTAATTTGATAAAGGAACAAATCCAAACAATTTTTTTGTAAAAGATAATAAAATACAATTTAAATTATATTAATTTAATAAAGAAACAAATTCAATTTTTTCTTGGGAATTTTTTTTCCGATACTTATTTACTCATTTTTTTAAAGTTTCAAAAAATTTAAATTATCTTAAAATACTAAGATCAAACTTTAATGATTTTTTTTTTTAATGAAATTTCAATAATTTATGAAACTTTACCATGTATATCCACAAAAGTTTGACTCATCAAAATAGTACACTCCATATAACTTACATAGAATTGGAATAAACTAATATTGTAACCAATAATCTTTGAATTCGATCAATTTTCTTTATAATTTATAGATTTTTAACAAATTATTAAAATTACAAATTATAATTACTAAAATTAATCATAATTATAAGATATTAAACAAATTATTAAAATTACAAATTATAATAATTAAAACGGTATTAAAAAATTATTACAATCAAAATCATAATAATATAAAGATAAAAATCGTTTTCCTATTGAAATTTATGAAATTCGACAATATTATTATTTATTTAATTTTGTCCTCAACGTCCTCCATGACATCACATTTCATAACAAAAATAATAATAAATATTACCACTCAAAATAAAAGTTTATAAATCCATTTACGATGATATAATTTATAAAATCCTTCAATATTATTATTTAATAATTATCACCCATTATAAACCACGAACGTCCTCCATGACATCACATTTTCATATCGAAAAGAGTAAGCAAGAATGCCCCTCCAC
>ML811667.1:151538-174992 GCA_009831015.1 Picea engelmannii | reverse complement strand
CACCGTTTTGGGGCTGGGCCATAACCCCGTAAACTTACCGATGAGGGCATTTTCTGCGAGAAGAAGGGCAAGATTGCAAGGCTCCTCTGGAGATAGCTCCAGCAAAGGGATCTCTTCCCTCTTCTTAACGAACTTAGACGAGAGAGAGGGCTTGGATTTCGGTCCTGCCGAGCGGATTAACGCTTTGAATGCTTCCATAGGATCTTCTTCCATCTCGACATCCGGACTTGGGGCCATCGTAGCAGGCCGCTGACCTCCAGATCGCAGAGGCGCCGACCACCAACAGACAACGCAACGATCTGCTCCAAAACGTGTGCAGAACGCAGGGGGGGCGCTCACACCGATCCGCGGCTGGCTGAACCGGCTGCTACAGCCGTCTCCTCGCTTTTGCAGTCCAAGAACCAGAGCAAAGACGGCTAGGGTTTGGACCCTAGCCGCGATGGCTTCCCGAGTCGCTTCATCGTTCGCCTCGAAATGATCATGGACGATAAAAAACACTATATTTGTTTTCCTATGTTAAACATTACATTGCACACAAATTTATGGTAAAAGATAAATTAATGTCACATCAATGTCTCGTCAAAAGCAAACTTTTTAGATAGTCCCATGGCATAGTCCCATGGCAGGGACTAATAAAGTTCTCTCATAATCTAAATAAATAAATTTGTGTACTTAAAATTTTTGCCCAATTCAAAATCAACCCAAATTATCAAAATTTTTATTAAAATTCTAAATAAACTTTCTTACATATAAATTCCAAATTTCAAGTTTCAAAGTAAATAACTAACTCCCATTTAAAATAATAATAATAATAATAATAATAATATATATATATATATATTAAAATCCCGAAAAATTCCCATACTTTGTCTATAACCCATTGACCAATTTTAATTAACGACCACGAGAGTGATATTATGATTAGAATCTCATCATTCATTTTCTCGGAACTCGCAGTGGGCCATAATTAAATGCAAACGAACTTTGGAAAACGGGTCCTTCGAAATTATCAATCATATTTACAGTGACCGACGAACAATAAATTATTTAGAGAAACCACTTTTTCCTTTGACTATATTTATAATGATTCCGTAGAGGTAAATTCCTGGTAGGAGTGTGCCACCACCAACTTGAATAATAATTGAGAGCCAAGTCAATTTGGTTGCACATTGGTAGGTATTTTTGGATCGAATTCTAAAGCTTATTGAATTCATATAGAAGACGTTTTGTGAGCATTTAAATTGTATATTTATTTAATTTTTATTTATTTTAAAAAATATTTTGTAAATATATGAGGAGGTTATGGGGAAAATAAGTGTGTATTTTTAAATGTACAATTATTCACTTCAAGAAGGTTGAGGAGTAAGTATGTATTTTAAAATGCATATCTAATTCTTTTTTATTTGCTTGTATGGAGGATGAAGTGAAGATGTAGGGAGTAAGTTTGCATTTTAAAATACATACTTACTTAACCTTTTAAAAAATGTTTTTATTTAAGTAGGTGAGAGTGACACTTGGACTTGGGGAATTTTTTAGTGAGATTTAAAAATGTTTTTGTTTAAGTAGGTGAGAGTGGCACTTGGACTTGGGAATTAAGTGTGCATTTAAAATGCACACTTACTTTTCTACTTTTCTAGTGAGATTTTGATTATGTCTATTTTTTCTTTCTAAATTCATGTTGAATTTTTTTTTTTTAATTATTTTTTAATTAGTGAGATTTTGATTATGTTTATTTTTTCTTTCTAAATTTATGTTGAATTTATTTTTAAAAATTATTTTTTAACTACATGAAGGTAAGGGTAGGTGGGAGTGAGTGTTCAATTTAAGTAAATTGCACTCTTATTCCTTCCCACTCCCACCCTCCCATTTTGAGGGTAAGGGTAGGAGGAGTAAGAGTTCATTTTGAGTAAAATGCACACTTACTCCCCCCACCTTCAAAATGCACACTTACTCCCTCATTTTCAAAATGCACACTTATTGCCCCCACTCCTCTCTCAAGGAATCAATGTCCATTTTTACTCAAAACAAACACTTGCTCCCCTCCACCCCATCCTCTCATTTTGAGAGTGGGGGTGTGAGTGTGGGTGAGGGGAAGAAGTAAGTGCCCATTTTGAGCAAAATGCACAAGTCTTACTTTCCCCACCCTCACCCTCAAAATGCATGCTTACTCTCCACACCTCCACCCTCATGTGGGTGGGTGTGGAGGAGTAAGTGTGGGTGGGGGTGTGGTGGAATATGTAACTCCTATTTATCTTAGGTATGATCATATTTGTTGTTATAGTTATTATTGGTCATGATTAAGTAGAGTTCATCTCTATGTAGAGTATATTTCCTGTTTTATAGGAGGTTGTTAGGCCTAGTTGGATTTGAGAGGTTCACTTCAACTAGATGCTTCATATATTGGTGTGAGGTTGAGATATTTTCTCAATTGGTAGATCAAGGTAGTTTGTCTATCTTGAGACAATGCTTCTTGTATTTATATGTACTCTATTTACATTATTTAATAGAGCACTCAGGCACAATTTTGGTTTATGTGTAATAATAATGTCTAGTCTCACATGTCCTTTCATGGTATCAAAGTAGGTATGGGCATGACTCCCTCATGGGAGGGCCTAGAAACATGCAAAGAGTAGAGTAGTGTGATTGAGGCTTTGTTTGTCGATCCACGTGTGTCATTGAGATTGCAATGCATATGTGAATCCACGGATTTATAGTGAGATCGTTGTAGCCTAAAAAAATGCATTGAAGGAAGCCCGTGAGATTGTTGTAGGGCATATTACTGTTGGGAAAGTTGTTGTTGAAGATGTTTACCAATAGAGAGAAAGAAACATCAAAGGAGCTTGATGGTGCGAGGTGCCCCAATTAGAACTATATTTGTGTTCTTCTTCATCCATAGAAGCCCCCCGTTTGATCAACGGTTCTGCTTTGTATTGCTATTTGAGAAATGGATCTTCCAAGATTGGTCATTATCCTACAAGAAATGCTCATCCCAACCCTCAAGAGAGAAAGGCGGCATAGGAGAGCCTTAATCAATATCAATACACAACTCAACATCTTGTCAGAATTCTACAAATAATAGTTGATGGAAGTTGTGATTTGGTTGTACGTCAAGTTGGGAGCATCCACTTCAAGAATTTAATAGGAAAAAATTGGGCACCTCATGAACTTGGTGAGCAATAGAAGATATCGCCAACTAATAAGGAAATAGTTATAGAAAAATTTCTTCAGTTCATTGTTCGTGTTCCTTCTTTGTTGAGAGTGCATCTTGGTGAGTACCTTAAAACTATTATTATTGAAGACAAACATCTATCTTTCGATGGAGGTGAAAAATGAGCAGAACATAATCGTTTGACTGTAACCCTTTCTCCAAGCATTGGTGCAAGAAGTAGTGGTAGAGGCTAAGAAAAGGGTCTGGACGCTCGTTGTTGGACCTATGAGCAGTGTCAACCTGTTTGTGAAGACTCTCAATTCGTGGAAGAGTCAGTGCATGTGTCATAATGGACTCTTTGTAGTTGTGATTTGGGGTTGCAAATTATACATGGTGTATGAGAGGGGATTTGAACTGGTGATAGGGAATTTCATCCAGTAGAATTCAAATGCAAGAGTTGAAGAGGTGCGAAGGAAACTAGAGAAGCCTAGATACAAGATTCATAAGAAGGAGACCTGTGTGGCTATAAATCTGATCAAGAATCCACCAAAGACAATAGTGAAAATCTTTGGCCATGGTAAAGTGAAATGTGTCTTTGAATTTATTTGGAGTTTGTGAAGATAAACATGTTGAGTCTAGTCAACTCAATATGGGATCCATTGTTAGAATTGAATAATCTAACAACTGCTTGTTAAAGTATGAAAACTCCAAAGAAGAATGACTTAATGGTGGCATTCATAAATGTTTTGGAATCAAAAGCATTTTTATTGAGCCTAGCTAACTCAATATGAAATGAGTAGTTTTGTTAGAATTGGCTACTATGACAAATCACAAGGAAATCCAAGATAATGAAATGGTAGTGACATTGAAGATCCAAAGGTCAAAGATGCAAATGAAGACTCCAAACATGTGAGCAAGTGTAGAGGAGAAATATGATATTATCTCTTGCTAACAATTTGAAGTTATGCTTGGTAATATTTTGTCATGTAAAATCATTCCTTAGTCTGCTCGGTAAAGTGTGTGGTAGTTGGAAGGAAAGTTTAGCTACATGTTACCTCTAACAGTTCCTTGATGATAAATTGTTTGATGAATTTTTTTGATGTAATATTAAGTTGGATACATCCTGTATCTAGACTATTTTCCTAGAGAATTGGTGAGCACTGTGGTTAGGTACCTAGGTGTCTTGGTAGCTGGAAGTATGTCCACAGGATGGCTAGTTGCTCAATCTTTACAGTCATGGTACTTGTGTTTTCCCCAAAGGTACGGTTGGTTCCCAACTGGTATGAGTTCGAGATAACGGTTCTATAATTGAATGGAGGAGCATGAACATTTTTTTGGGGGTTATGAGATGGAAGCAAGTTGCATTGTTCTTGTTGGAGAAGCCACAATTTGATGACAAACATAAATTTGAGTTGGAATGGTAAGCAGGAAGAACAAAGGTGTTTTTATAGATATAACGAAGAGTTTAGTCCAAGGGAATCTTGTAACAACGACAATCGTGCAGAAGCAGTGGAAGTGAAATGATTGTAGAAAAACAAGGTAAATTGTGTGAGTTGTAATAAATAAAACAAACCAGACCATATGGTAATGTGAGTCACACATTGTTTTATAACAAGTCCATTATGTCATAGTTTAATTTGATGTATCGGTCCTTGAAAAGTTTGATCTAATACATGGTATCTCCATGTGATGTAGTAATGTAATGTATGTACACGTATCTATGTAACATGTAAAGGACATATTGTTGTAAGACTTGAATAGGCATGCATACCCCTTTGTCATGTATCCCTAATGATTTGTCGTGAAAAAACCTCTATTATAGTATTATAGAGTTCTTTAATAGTCAGAGGATTCGACCATATGATTGGTTTGATGCTCTATGAGTGGACCATGTTGGTTTGTGGACTTTGGGAGGTGCCTAGAAACCATGAGTTTTACATTTAGGGGGAGTTCATCAAGAAGTTGAATGAACCATGTATCTGAAGGACATCCTACTAGACTGACGGTTGCAATGATTAGGTACCCATGCATTCCAGTGGATGGTTGTTCCTTTATATGGTCTTTGATAGTTTGTTGATGCATGATCGAGGTACGAGGTGGAAGTGCTAGGTTGGACTAGATATAGACTTTGTTGATCAGGAGGTGCTTCATTTTAAAGGACTTGGTGATGATGAAGACCTGACTCGACAAAGGTAAAGACAAGTAGTCATTAAGGGGGAGTGTTGGAATATGTAACTCTTGCTTGTCTTAGGTGTGATCATATTTGTTGTTATAGTTATTATTGGTCATTATTAGGTAGAGTTCATCTCTACATATAGTTTGTTTCCTAGTTTATCAAAGGTTGTTAGGCCTAGTTGGATTTGAGAGATTCTCTCCAACTAGATGCTTCCTATATTGGTGTGAGGTTAAGATATTTTCTCAATTGGTAGATCAAGGTAGTTTTTCTATCTTGAGACAATGCTTCATGCATTTATATGTACTCTATTAACATTATTTAATAGAGCGCTCACGCACAGTTTTGGTTTGTGTGTAATAATAATGTCAACTCTCCCATTTCCTTTCATGGTGGAGGGAAGCAAGTGTGCTTTTTAAAATGCATTCATGTGGGTGGGTTGGTGGGAGTATGGATCATACTCTTTCCACCCCTTAAAATGCACACTTACTTCCCCCACCCCCATCTTCATCCAAATGTGGGTGGATGTGGAGGAGTGAGTTTGGGTGGGGGTGGACATTAGTGAGTGTGCATTTTAAAATGCATTCATATGGGTGGGTTGGTGGGAGTATGGATCATACTCCCACCACCCCTTAAAATGCACACTTACTCCCCCCAGGCCCACCCTCACCCTCTAAGTACATAATTTACGAATATAATTTTAGGTATCGATTTGGTTTATTAACTAAAATTTTAACACCTTAAAATTTGCTTAATAATTTTTATATGCTCCTACTACCTAATGGACTAACTAATTCTACTCATTCTTCTAAATTTATCTTTCTATGATGGTTCACATTCCTACTTATCAATTGCTTTGTCAACTCTCTGACTTCTTCCTGTCACTTCGAATCCCTACCCGACTATTCTACTTCCCTTGTGCTTTCTCATCCATGGTATCTTATTTTGTACCTATTTACGTGTTATGCCTCATGCTATTCAACATGTGGTATGCTCCTACATTAACCCCATTTGATTATTTTTTTTCAAGGGAAAAAATATTATATTTGATATTTCAAGGATGAAATCAAACTATATGTTGTCTAGCGTTATCGACCCCAAAACATGTAACCAATGTTGTCTTCAAGCTCTCCTAGAAATCATTATTATAGTTTTTAGAGGCCCCCAAAAGCTAGCAACCTTTTGACGTCAATCAAAACAAACCGATCCCATTTGACTTATATTGAAGCATACTTCCACTTTTGTATTTTTTCTTTTCAACTTGCACGATAGTACATTTTTTTGTGCTCTTCACAAAACTATGTATGATTCTTAAACTACATGCAACTTCAATATGCTTCCATGTCTACATGCCTTATTGTGCCCACACTATTTCTCCTTGCCTTTTTTCTGTTGAAGTTTGAGTAGCTTCGGAAGATATTCTTATTGTTTCAATGTTGTATTAGACCAAGACAAAACCCTAAAGAATAATATTCTGTTATATTTGTAAAGTCGACCCTATTGTGCCTTGGAAAAAGTCAATTGTAAATTGGAAGGGTAAAGCATACAAGTCAGTCCTGACCTACTTCTCGGTGGCTCAACTTGTATTTATAAGAGTCTAGGCGCCTCACTTGAAGGACACACAACACAAGCTCTCTCACACATGGAAAAGTGTGCAATTATGAGGAGAAGACACAGCTACAGAGGAAGGGTGTTCTAGTGAAGGGTTTTGGTTATCTATTGGAGGACTATCTTGGTCTAGTGGTGTGCTACCCTATTCTGGTTAGGGTTTTTGGTCTATCTTCTGATTATCTTTTGTTTGGTGAGATCTCTCTTCAAAGAGACATTTTATTTGTTGATGAATCTATATTGAAGAAGCTTTGTTCGGTTTTCTCCCCCACGAGGATTTCCCAGGATAAATCTTGTGTATACTGTGGATCTATCTTTCTTTCAGTGATCCTTATGCATGCAATTATTGTTTTAATAGTCTAAAGTTAAAGAATATTGAATACACTTAACTGCTTAAGATAAATTTTAACATTTTCCATGTGTTTTCCTTACTTAGTACAACTTTTCCTATGTAAACACTAATTGTCGCACTTATACCTGAACCTATTAATGCTCTTACATTCAAAGCAATTATGAAGGTGCCCTCAAATTATCTTAAAACATCGATCATTATATATTTAATTAACAAAAATCCATCTTAACCCAAGTGTTATTAAACATTAAGAGAAATAATAAAAAAGTCCAAACTTCTTATTATTTACATACATATTTTTAACATAATAATAGTTTTTTTTTTTAATTTGATATTAGATATTTAATGTGAATTATTTTTTGAAATTTTAAATTCTTGATTCAAACACACTACTCTCCCAAAGCACATATACCAAATATTGTAACAAGAAACACTCCTTATTTTTTGGCACATCACACCTTAAATTGACCCACTAAACACATGTGTTATATATACATATAAATGGATTAACAAAAACAATACATATTGAATATATATACATTGCATATATATAAAGAGTTGATTCTCTCTTTTCTTCATATTAAATATGATTTTTTAATACATGTTTTTTAATTTTAATTTATTGTATTTTATAAATTATTTTAATATTCAATTCATTCATATAACTTGTAACTTATTTCTCTAAGATTCAATTCATTCATATAACTTGTAACTTATTTTTCTAATATTCAATTCATTCATATAACTTATAACTTATTTCTCTTTCATATAACTTGTAATTTATTTCTCTAAATTCAATTCATTCATATAACTTATTTCTCTTATTTATATAACTTGTAACTTATTTTTCTAATATTCAATTCATTCATATAACTTATTTCTCTTATTTATATAACTTGTAACTTATTTTTCTAATATTCAATTCATTCATATAATTTATAACTTATTTCTTTTATTTCTTTTATTGTTAAATTTTTTTATAAAATTTTATTAATTAAAATTAAAAAATATGATTTATAATTTATTTTTCTTAATTTTTTTATAAAATTTTATTAATTAAAATTCAAAAAACATTAATTATTATAAATAAGTTAATATTAAATATTTAGTATTAAAAAATTATTATAATAATTAAACTATTATCTATAAACAAATTTTATGATAAAATATTTTTTTTATTATTATAAATTGTTTAAGTATTTTGCAACATTTAAAATATGATTCGAATTCTTTTGTAATTCAAGTTTCATGCATGATATTGTGATGTCTTTAAAAAAGTTGCATGATTCAAATTCTTTTTTAATCCAAATTTTATGTATAAAGTTGTATGATTTGAATTCTTTGTAATTCTTTCTTAATCTTAATTTCATGCATCATATGATGATATTTTTAAAATTGGTCTAGAAATTTATTATAATTGATTTTTTTTAAAAAAATAATAAAATATAATTTAAATTATATTAATTTGATAAAAAAACAAATCTAAATTTTTTTTTTCCATTACTTATTTATTCAATTTTTTTTAAAGTTTCAAAAAATTTAAATTATCTTAAAATAAAAATACTAAATTAAAATTTCAATGAAAAAAGTTATGAAATTTCAATAATTTATGAAACTTTACCATGTATATTCACAAAAGTTTGACTCATCAAAATAGTACACTCCATATAACTTACATAGAATTGGAATAAACTAATATTGTAACCAATAATCTTTGAATTCGATCAATTTTCTTTATAATTTAAAGATTTTTAACAAATTATTAAAATTACAAATTATAATTACTAAAATTGTATTATGTTACAATCAAAATCATAATCATAATTATAAGATTTTAAACAAATTATTAAAATTACAAATTATAATTATTAAAACGGTATTAAAAAATTATTACAATCAAAATCAAAATCATAATAATATAAATATAAAAATCCATTTCCAATATTGAAATTTATGAAATTCGACAATATTATTATTTATTTAATTTTATAATTGTATTACGAAATCGTTACAATCAAAAGGTCAAAAATCCATTTCCAATATTAAAATTTATGAAATTCGACAATATTATTATTTATTTAATTTTGTCCTCAACGTCCTCCATGACATCACACTTCATAACAAAAATAATAATAAATATTACCACTCAAAATAAATGTTTATAAATCCATTTACGATGATATAATTTATAAAATCCTTCAATATTATTATTTAATAATTATCACCCATTATAAACCACGAACGTCCTCCATGACATCACATTTTCATATCGAAAAGAGTAAGCAAGAATGCCCCTCCACTAGGGATTGATACACCATGCTCGCCAATAAACTTCTATATTGACATTAAAAAAAATACCGTTACCTTGAAAATCAAAATTATAACAATTAAAAAATTACTATGCATGATACAACCCCTCCCGAAAATAATCCTATAAATGCCATTTAAAAAAGACATTAAGGACAAAATTTATAAAAATTATTACAATTAAAAAATTACATAATATTCTGTAAGGTCGGTGAAAACCATATAAAAGGGATAGAATCCCGAGAACTCTGCCTATTTCGAAGCAAGGAAAGGTCGCCTGCCGCCCAATAGTTCGTGGACCGTATTTATTTATTTTGCAGTCAATTTGAAATTCATTTTTTAAGAGAGAAGAAATCGCCCCTCGCCTCCGAGCTCTGCAGAAAGTTTTTTCGAGTATAAGATTTCCGTGCCGTCTTGTTGAAGCCAGCAGCTGCTCTGAAAGTGTTCGGCCCTTTCTTGTGAGGTATGCTTGGAGCATGAAAAAGAAAATCTGCTTCAGATGATTTTTTTGCAGAAGTTTGTGTGTCTTTGGTTTGTCCTTCCCGGAAAATTTCCGCTTTGCTTCCTTTCGCAGAATTTTCGGGGTTTTTCTTTGCATTCACATAAATGATTAGTTTTGTGCGTCTTTTTCGTGGAAATTTTATAAGTTTTGTGCTTCTTTTTCGTAGAAATTTCCGTTTGCTGCTGTCATTTTTCGCGAAAATATCGTGTCTTTGCGGAGTGGATTGTCGAGGAAAATGATTACTTTTCGTGCAAATATCCATTTTCTGCGGTAAATAGAAGCTGTCGTGTCTTCGCCGCGTCTTGAGAAAAATATTTGTTTTTCGTAGTATTATAATTTTTCGAGAAAATATCGTGTCTTCGCGGATCTTTGACGAGAGAATATATGTTTCGTAACGATTTTAAGTCCATACGTCTATCTAGTAGGAAATTTCTGGTTTACTGAACGTCAGTGATTATTTCAGTTCTAACTGGATTTCTTTAGCATTGCTCAGAACCTTTTACCTGTGTAAACTAAAATAGGAAACCGGGGTGTTGAACATATGTCTAGTTTTACGTAAATATTTGAAAGCTACAACGCCTTCGAGGAAATTTTCCTCTATTTTTGGCAAATATTTGTTTTCTGCGGAAAATTACGCATTTTGGAGGAGTATCCTGGGAAAAGCTTTGTTTACAGCCATTCTTAGTTAAGAGTCTAAGAGAAAATTTTCTTTACCAGCCATTCTTGTACATCTTGAGAGAAAGACTGTCTACAGCCACTCTCAGTCCATCTTTTGCGAAAATATTGTTTACAGCCTTTCTTAACCATCTTTGAAGAAAATCTTTGTTTACAGCCATTCTTAGCCAGTCCGGAAGAGAAAATTTTCGTTTGCGGGCATTCTTAGTTCATCTGGAGATACAATTTTTGTTTGCAGCCACTCTTAGTATATCTTCTGCGTAAATCTTTGTTTGCAGCCATCGTTTGCGCAGCCATCGTTTGTCCATCTTTAGAGAAAATCTTTGTTTACGGACATTTTTAGTCCATCTCGAGAGAAAATCTTTGTTCACAGCATTCTTAGTCCATATAGTCCGCTTTTAAAGAATTATAGTGGTTCATGATGGTTTTCTTTCGAAATAGTCAAATTCTTTAATATTTGGTGAGAAAGTCTCCATAGAATTACCTGCTACCATACAGATTCTAAAGACTTGGGTATTTAGCGATCATTTTCTTGATTACCACGATCTTTTACCTTTTTTGGACGATTTTAGTAATTTTGATATGGCGGCAATGAAGATATTAAATTGTTTTCTTGCCTTTTTTCTAGGGCGTTCTTTCCTGATGTCCTCAGATCCCTGTTTTGTTTTATTTGCAGGTTTGTGCGCCGTCTTCTAACGAGTCCGGATTTATAGTACTTTGCGGGTCTGTCACGTATGCTCCAAGTTATCTTCAGTGACCGCATTCCAATATCTTAGCAGAATATTATTTCGTTTATGCATTGAGAGTCTTACGTGCTACAGGATTCAATAGGTCATTTTCAGGCATGTTGGCTTGGCGCTTCAGTGCAAAGAGCGTTTAGCATTCATACGGAAAACTCAACGACATATTCTTATTTCATACTGACAACCTCCATTACATACTTCCCGTATATATTTTTTGTGCACAGACATTAAAGGCCGACAGAGGCTGGAATACAGTATAAGAAAATCCAAGATAACAGAGTAATGGAGCAGACGACTGTGTCAATGCGCGCAATGGCCGCAACGGGCATGTTCAGGGTTCAGAACCCATCTCGCACCCTAAGATCAAACTCGTCCGTCATTACCCCTCCGCCACATTTCTTGAAACCCATCCATAAACCATATTTAACACGGAAAGTACACCTCTTAACGACCTCGAATTTAAATGGTGAAAAATGCTCCAAACATCCTTCACCAATCTCTGCTGCACTAGCAGAAAGCTTTGTGCAAGTTCCTGAAACTAATGCCCGTGAAGATTTGCCTACAAGGCTTAACAGACTTTTGGCTGAATTCAGTGCACTTGAGAATCCCCGTGACCGGGTGATGAGGCTTTTAGAGTATTCTTCATTGCTTCCATCCCTACCCACATCGGAGCGCATTTCTTCCAATAGGGTAATGGGTTGTACAGCCCAAGTCTGGCTCACGGCCGAGCTTGGCCGCGATGGAAGAATTTATTTTGGTGCAGAGAGTGATTCTGAGATTACTAGGGGTTTTTGTTCATGCTTGATTAATTCTATCAACGGAGCTTTGCCAGAAGAGGTGCTTCAAGTTAAAACAGAGGATTTGTCCAGTTTAAATATTGGTGTAGCAGGGGGGGCGAAGTCAAGGGCCAATACCTGGCATAATATCTTGGTTAGCATGCACAAGAGGATTAAAGATATACAGGCAAAGAATGCAGGCAAACCCCATGTTGATCCTTTCCCGTCCTTGCTGATAACTTCCGAAGGAATCAGTGCACAAGGGACTTTTGCAGAAGCTCAGGTGACAAAATTTTCCTTTGCATTGTTTTTCAGTTTGTTGCAATGCTTGACATTTTTAACTGAAAGCATTGCAGTTTCATATCCGACCACTTTTCCAGTAAATTGATCACCTTCAGCAAGCTATTTAAACTAGTTATGAAAACTCTCCATACTAAAGTCCTGATTTTCTCCTTTGCGTGAGAAGGGAACCAGAGCTGGGTTGTTCTACCAGGACGGGGTTTTAATTTTTCAATTGTCTCATCGCATCATGAGCAAGAATCAGTGATGTGCTTTTGTTCCTAGAGTTTTAACCTTTTAGATTGCACTTTATGATTTTGTAGGCAAAATATTTGTCACCCGATGCATCCAAGGTTGCAGAGCTTGTTGATGTATTGAAGGAAAAGCAAATCGGAGTGGTGGCACACTTTTACATGGATCCAGAGGTTCAGGGTGTTCTGGTAGCTGCCAAACAGCAGTGGCCACATATTCACATTTCCGATTCGTTGGTGATGGCTGACGGGGCTGTGAAAATGGCAGAATCTGGATGTAAATTTATCGCCGTCCTCGGAGTTGATTTCATGTCCGAAAATGTTCGTGCTATCCTGGATCAAGCTGGCTTTGGAAAGGTAATTTGATTTCTACCTTACAAATAAATGCATTTTGAACTCATGAGTGCTATATGATGTCAGTTTTTTGTTCATCATTTCTGTCAAAAATTGTTTCTGATCTCCCTGCAAATCGCAAGACTATTAAGCTTTCTCATTTTGTGCCAGGTTGGGGTTTATAGGATGGCCAGTGAAAAGATTGGTTGCTCATTGGCTGATGCTGCAGCAAGTCCCAAATATCTGCAGTTTCTAGAGGCAGCCACAAGATCTCAACCTTCTTTACATGTGGTCTATATCAACACTTCTTTGCAAACAAAAGCTCAATCTCATGAGCTTGTGCCTACAATTACCTGTACATCCTCGAATGTGGTTCAGACAGTGTTGCAGGTGATCAGTTTAATGATTAGTTCTAGGTTTTCAATATCATTTTATTCCATAGTAACATTGATTGGGTTCGTTGCTGCTCATGTTTGCTTTTTTAATTACTTAAGCTTTTGATACTTATGCTTAATGCTCTTTTCCTGATGCACTGGCATCATATCGTGAAACTGTTTATTCAGGCCTTTGCTCAGATACCAGATTTGACTGTTTGGTATGGGCCAGATTCATACATGGGAGCAAATCTTGCAGAGTTGTTTCGTCAAATGTCAAACATGACAGATGCAGAAATTGCAGAGATACATCCTATGCATGATAAGAATAGCATCAGATCCCTATTGCATCGTCTACATTATTTTCATGTGAGTGTACTATTAATAATTGTTTGGGTACTGTTTTAATTTTCTTCACAGATGCGTGAAATGTTAGTTGTTTGGGCGCTACTTTTTATTAGTTCACCTTCATTGTACATCACAATATCGTTGGAAATATGATTGCGTAAGAAGTATGTTTAACAGGTTGTTTCTTGTACTCTTCAATTCTCCCTAAAAACAGGGAAGAAGAGTAATTTTGAGAATTTAAATAGACACTCTGTTTTCAAATTTGAAGTGATTCTTGTTGAAAATAGGGGTGTAATCTTCACTTTTGGTCACAACTAACCTTATATTGTATTATTAATATATTAATATTTTTGGCTAAGGCCAACCTTGTACACGTAGACTAAAACAAACCACCCTACCTTTGAGTTGGGTATTTATACACCTACTCTTATTTAGATTTCTCGTTAAAGTGATTCATTCAATTTATTCAAATAAAGTGAATTGTCCAAGGGCACCTATCAAGTATTGCACCCTCTCTTGTGCTTGGATTTCTCTCTCTCTAGCGCTCTTGTTCTTGGGTTGTGTTCTCACTCTAGGGTTGTGGTCCTCTTGTGTTATATCTCTTCAAGTGTTGCCCTGTCCTAGTGCCGGTTATTTCTCACTTTATTGCAGAGTTAGGGTTTGTGTTGGTTCCATTCAATTATCTCTCAATCTCTTGTGAAATTCCACATGGTATTAGAGTGAGATTGAATCTCGCTTACACAATTAAGCAGCTGATCTAAATATTTTTGGCTATAGTATTGTGGAACTAGGGTTATTGGATCATTTCTTTTTCTACGGTTTACTAAGGTTTTTCATGTGGTTTAAATCCTTCTGCAAGGCCATTGCACTCTTCCTTCCTTTACTCTTCAGCAAGAGGTAGCACATTGCATTTTATTTTTCTTTGAAGAAGCTAGCACTTTTCTTGCCCTCTTGGGTTTATCAAGGCAAACTTTTGAAGACTTTTTTTTTCTTCATACGAAAGCTTCTACTTTGTGCTGTTATGGACCCAAAGTGGATGTTTTCCTGATTAAATGGAGCTAATTATAATATTTGGGCAGAATCCAAATCAAATGACTACCCTTCTTCAAAGCAAGTGTTTGTGGATGTACTTGGAGAAACCCATTCCTCTTGAAATCAATGCCAACTATGAACTCATAACTCTGAAAAAGGATGAAGCTCTTGGGCAAATCACCCCTATATGTGGAGCTAGATCTGATTCATCACACCAAGGACAACAAAAGTGCAAAGAAAATTTGGGATACCTTCAAGACACTCTTTGGAACAATGAATACAACTTAGGTAAATAGACTTGAAATTGAGATTTCTAATCTCAAAGTGGGTGACTTTGATAGTGTTGAGGAGTATATTGYGAGGTTTAAGACCCTGAAGGATGACATCATTACATTAGGAGGAGTATATTGCGAGGTTTAAGACCTTGAAAGGTGACATCATTACATGAAGAGGAAAGGTGAACTCACTCCACCCACTCCAACACAAACCAAGTCCCATTTGATGGATTATAGCTTTCTTTCCAGTGCTTCTAGAAAACATAAGTACCAAGAGATAGGTAGAAAACGACGCTACATCAACCATTAGATATGTGAGACCTCGAGAGGCTCTCCGTATTGAGACCCTTACAGACATGTCGCCTCAGATCCTTGGACAACTCATACTGCACCAAAAGTCAGGATACCTTCTACAGATCTCGGTTGTAGGTTGCATCACCCTGACATCGAGACATAACTCAATCTAAGTCTTCCTTTTATTTTAGTTCCTTCGACTAGTCATTTATTAGGAGTTTCTTCCCTACGGCCTCAGTTGTTAGGAGAGATAGCATTAAGGGAGGTTGATCACCCCCTAGGCGAGCCATCTCCCTTGATAGTTTTGGGGGTTTTCTTCAACTCTCCATAGTACTTGCACATACCTACACTATTGCTTTGTTTCCCTGCTTCATGCTCTTAGTCTTTAGATTTTAGATCTTTTACAACATAGGCTAGTTTTGATTATATCATGATTTTCTATAAGCGGCCTTTGCACTCCCACTTTGTATCTCATACTATTGTATCTAGCAGCCCCGTTGACCTATTTATGGTCATTTGTTGGACATTAATAAAATTTTTGTGGCGGGAGTGGTTATTAGAATTGCTCGGAAAATCCACAGTAGTCATCTTGAATTTGTCAATGTTTCGAATCACCAATTGGATTTGTCGTCAGGACAATCTTATCTTGAATGGTCTTCTATGCTACCCTAACTCTGGGGGCTTCACGCGCTTCCCTCATAATGGCAGGCCCAATGTGTTTGTTTATGTCTTGGCCACCTTGGAGTTATTCCCTTACATTTGATGCTTTCCAGTCTACCTCCTTCACCTTGTAGACCATGTCCTTCTATCCTTATCCATCTTTGCCTATCCCCACCCTTCCCCTACCCCACCCCCTCCTAGCATCCCATGCATCATTATCTCCTTTGAGGGAGTATCTCAACTTCTACATCCCTCGCCTTCGTTAATTGATTCCTCCCCTTCCCCAATTTCCTCCCTCAAGACGACCTCAACCAAATATTGGCTTTTCTCCATGACTTTTTGGGAAGTTTCTCACAACTCTTACCCCCTTTCCTTTTGGTAGTCCACCCACACTCCCACTCTTGGATTTTTCCCCATGAACACCTCGGGGTCGACACGGAATGCAAGCTCCACCATAAGCATCCTTGTTTTTCTTTGCAAGGCCTTATGTCATTCTCCTAAAATCTTTTAGCCTAGCCTTTTCCATAGTTATACGAATTTTCCTTCAGATTTAGATCGCCAATCCATGTTCTCTCATACCGTATTCCTTTATGATGTTCCTATGTAAGCTCCTATCAGTATTGGATCATCCTTGCCGTTGTCACCTTTTCACTGACAATGACATCAAGAGAGCAGTCAGGGTTATGAGCACCAACATAGTAGCTCATGAAGAAGGCTTCCAAGCCAAGTTCCTCAAGCATGGTTTTCACTCTCTCGACCCTCATGTTGTTGATTTGTTTAATCATGTCATTTGTTCTGGTTTCCCTTAGGCATGGTCATAATGCATCACCCACTTGATTTTCAAATTGGGGACCATCTCAAATACGAATAATTATAGGACCATCATGATCAAACACACCTCCAAACTTTATGCTACAGTTCTTCATTTATGGCACTTAGATGAGCTTGAGAGGAGGCACCTCAGGGCTAGAGGATAACAAGCTTTCCACCGAAAGTACTAGATTATTGGTCGTATTTTCATGCTTAGGGCCATTATTGAGGACACACATCATCACTCTTCGCAAGTCTTTTTGTTTTTTTGTGGACTTTCGGAAGGCATTTGACATGGTCCCAAGAGAGGCCTTGTTCTAATGGCTCCACAACATTGGCATATTAGAGACCCTCTTGGTTGCCATCATGATGTTCTATGAGTCGGTTCTTGGTCGTCTTGTTATATCCACGACCTTTCAAATTTCATCTAGAGCACCATTCGAGTTATAAGCTCGGGTGCCCCCTTCTTGTTGAATCTCTTTGCAGTATACATCAATGAGCTGGAGTCTTTTCTCCATGAGCATATTCAGGATGCTAATGCTTGTATTCTACACCATGTCTTGGTATCTCTGCTTCTTTTCATTGATGATTTGATCCTTTCGGCCTCCTTACCTGAGGGGTTACAGAGATAGAATGATTCCTTATCTGGATTTTGTGATCTTTGGTAGGTGATGCTTAACTTGGGGTAAAACCAAGGTTAATCTTCAACATGTTAAGCAGGTTCTTTCCCATTACAATTTCTACTTTTGGAGGGGAAGAGATTGAGATCACTATGACCTATGCTTACTTGGGGTTTTAGTTGATGGTGCCATGTTTGAGTTTACAACATGCCCTCCAACCTCAACTCAAGAAGGGATACAATTCCCTTTCCCTTATTGACAAACAATGCTTCTAGAGCCATTTCTAGGATATATTGTCAAAGATGTATATCTTTGACATGATCATTAGACCCATGGTCCTTTACGGTTTTGAGGTCTCAAAACTAAGTTTGATTCAGGATAATTGGGCTAAGATAGAGAGAGTCCAAACCCTCCTTCTCAAACACATCATTCGATGCAAGTAGATAGTTCCCAAGTCCATTGTTTAGGCAGTGTTGAAGGCCTAGTGTTGATGACTTGAGGCCATCTTTTGATTCAATGTTGTTCCTTCACATGGTTTGGATATTTGGGAACTTGACCTCAGGGAGGGATCAATATTCCTATCTACCACTTTGTTCTTTTGAATCCATTGCCTTTACCCCCAAGGACAAATTTATTGTTGGTTCCCAGAGGTGTCTCAAATTCTCAATGACATTAGTTTGTAACCATCTCTCCATGCTATCTCTCGGCTTTCAAGTACTCCCTAGATGCACCAGGTCACCACCCTTTGTCTAAGAAGGCCTTGAACTGAGCGATAGGTCACTTGGATCGCACCTTTTGAGGGACTTGAGTCAAAGATGGCCTTTTATTTTGAACACTTTGTGGAGCTGAGAGATGGTCTTATTTTTTGACCTCCATATAAGTGCAAACATTGGATGCATGCCCTCAAAATTCCTCTTGGTAAGTTTCGTATGGGTTCTCATAGACTCCGAGGTGAGACCAATCATCACATCCCGTGGTTGGACAAGGTTTTCCAACAATAGCATTTAGAGGAGCGAGAGATGGAGGGACATCTCATTTTTTGATGCCCCATATACCACGAGATTAGATGAGATTCTATTACCTATTTTGGGACTCTAGGAGCTCCCTTTCCACTTTCTTCCACTACCTTGACTAGAGATGTCTTGTTCTCTTCATAATAGAAGTGTTTGGATACAAATATCAATTTCTGCGTGCCCTATCTAGGTTGGAGGCCTTCAAGAGGATCACCTCATATTTCTCGGTTGTCTCATTTGATGGGGGCAAAAAGTGATAGGTAGAGACCATGCTACTTTAGATTCTAATCGGTGAGTCCTTGCATTTTCTCTCAACCACCGCTCTTAGGGAGTTGATTGATCTCGTTGAGACCCCTGAGGATTTGTCTCTCCGGGGAATAAGATGTACAACACTAGACTAGCAGTTGGATCAACTTTAGGGATCCCCTTGTCCAACGCACTACTCTCCATGCTCAGTCAAGTAGCTAGGTTTCCATTCAGAGTTTCTTCCCCACGACCTTAGATGTTAAGAGAGTTGGTCTTCCTCGCTCTTGCACCCCCTAGCATCGCATACCTTGGCCCCCTCAACCTCGGTCACTCCTTGGAGTATATCATTTGCTATTGCAACGATGCTTTCATAGTGATTGATGACTCCAATGGGGAGCTTGCTTCTCGTTCCCCTCACTCATCCTCGGTAGCCAACATCAATGTGCTCTTCTTTTCTGCTTTGCACCAAGTTTGTTTAGTTTCTAGCATCTTTCTTGTACTTGCACGTTATGTTATATTCTCACTTAGATAGTTGTTTAAATTTTAACTCGATTCTTAGATCTTTATCTTTTTCTACTTTTAGCATTGATCTAGGAGTTGCTTTTGCAATCCCACTTTGTATCTACACTTGATGTACTCTTTTAGTCCCATTGACCTACTTTTGTGGTCCATATAAAATTGTCTTATCTTATCTTCTAGCATGTTTGGAGACATTTTGGCTTACCATTGATTATCATTTCTGATCATGACTTTAGTTTTCTAAGTCACTTTTGGAAATCATTGTGGAAGTTTTCAGGTTGTTGGTTGTAGCATTTTTATACTTCTTTCCATCCACAAACTAATTGACGATTTAAGAAAGTCAAAAAAACCTTGGTCCATGTTCTCCACACTTGTCAATAGTGTTAGTTTCTAAAACCCAGCATGTAGAATATTAAAGCCAATAATTTTATCTACCCATAATTAATTCTTTGCTGATATATACTCTGAAAATTGTGCAGAAATATTACAGCTGAGTATTAACCATCAATTTGTACAACAGAAGCATAAGGAACCAAGCACATAAAAAATATTAACACCAGAAATTACCCTGGAAAGCCCAGTGTGGGGAAAACCAGCAAAGAGGGGCTTTATTGGCTTTAGAGAAAATAATTACAGCAGCAATAAAATCAGAATTTTCTTACAGAAAAATTCTTCCAGCAATTTGCTCTTCTTCTTAGCAAATTGGCCCAGCCAAAACCAGTTGTACAACCCAACTTTCTCAGCCTGTGCGACTGAGTCTGTACGACCCTGTACGGCCTCTCTTTGCTTGGCCTGTACAACCCTCACTCGACCTGCCCTTTGCTGCTATATGACCCCTAGTTCGGCCACTTCTGAAGCTGCTGTACGGATTGGTGTACGACCTCTTTTTCCCAGCCAAGTCGCCCTCTCCTTAGCTGCAAAATCAACCTCCTCTTCCACAGCCAAATGCTCTCTTCTTCAACTCAACTCAATGTGTGTTGTCCTTTCACCCTCAACCTCCTTTTATCACTCTAATTCACTTTTTCATGAGTCTTCTAGAAGTCTCCAGAAATTCACTTTAAGTGAATTATTAATTTCCAAAGTTTACACTTAGGAAATTTGAGTAAATAAAGCCAATAAAGTTATTTGACTAACTTTATGCTTTTCCTAAGTTAGACTTAGGCTAAAATTAAAATGTTGATTTGGGTATTTAATTTAGTGTCCTTAAGCATGCTTGGACACCTAGGCCAATGCTTAGACACCTTCCAAGCTACAAAACTAACACTCTCTTAGCGAGGAAGGTGTTCTGCACCACCCCCAACTTGTCCCTGAAGAAGACAAACTTGCCTTTCATCAAGGCCTTCATGAGAATGTCTGCCACCTGTTCACCTGTAGGCATGTACTGTAGCTTCATTGTCCCTTTCTGCACATAGTCCCTGATGAAGTGAAACCTGATCTCAATGTGTTTGGATTTTTCATGAAACACTAAATTCTCAAAGAGCTTGATGCAACTCTAATTGTCATAGTGAATGACAGTCGCATCCAACTCCTGGCCAAACAGACCCATGAGCAACTTTCGAAGCCAAATGGCCTCACATGTTGCTAAGCTAGCTGCCATGTATTCTGCCTCAACAAAGCTCAATGCCATTGACTTCTGCTTCCTGTTGAACCAAGAAACAACTCTTGATCCCAAGCTGAAACAACATCCTGATGTACTCTTCCTATCCACTCTGCTGACTGCCCAATCTGCATCTATAAAACCTCTTAGCTTCACTCCATCTCCCTGGATGTAACTCAACCCATACTCAACTGTGCCACACAGATATCTCAGAACATGCTTCGCAACCACCCAATGTATCCTCCTTGGCTCAACCATGAACTGACTGAGTGTGTTAACTGCAAAGCATATCTCTGGTCTAGTGTTGACCATATACATTAGAGAGCCAATCAACTGCCTGTAAAGTGTAGGGTCCACTGTCTCTGATATGGAAGCATCAATCTTCTTCTAGTTGGTCACCATGGGTGTAGACATAGGCCTGCATACCAAACCTCTTCAGAATATCCATTGCATACTTCCATTGTCCAAGGAAAGTTTGACCATCTCACTGTCACACCTCTAACCCCAGAAAGTAGTGCATCAACCCCAAATCCTTCATCTCATACTCCGAAGCAAGGTTCCTCTTGCACTCTGCAATGAGCCTCTATGAACCTGTGAAAAACAGGTCGTCCACATACAACACAAGAATGAGTGGCTCACCTCCAACTATGATGTAGTAGAGGTTAGAGTCCGCCTCACTCTTGGTGAAGCCCATCCCTTGCAAGTAGCTGTCTATTTGTGAGTACCACGCCCTAGGAGCCTGCTTGAGCCCATACAAGTATCTCTTCAACTTGCAAACATGGGAATCTCTCCTCTGAACCTCAAAACCCTCTGGTTGCTCAATATACACCTCCTTCTTAATGATGCCATTAAGGAAGGTCGTCTTCACGTCCATCTGGTGGATCTTCTGCCCCATCTCTGCTGCAATCGAGATCATGGCCCTGATCGAAGTGTATCTCGCCACTGGGGCGAACGTCTCATCATAGTCGATTCCCTCCTTCTGAGAGAACCCCTTAGCCACAAATCGGGCTTTGAACTTCTCCACACTGCCATCTGTAGTGTGCTTGATCTTGTGGATCCATCTAGAGCCAATCATTGATTTCCCCTCTGGCTGGGGCACAACCTCCCATACATCATTCTTCATGATGTAAGCATACTCTTCCACCATGGTATCTATCTAGACCTAATGTTGTGATGCCTCCTCAAAGCTGGAAGGCTCGGCCTCTAACAATCCGCTCATTAGAGCCATGTAACTGGAAAATCTCTATGGTGCTCTACTCTCCCTAACTGAAGTCCTAGGAGGACCCACGTACTCTTGTGCCTCTCTCAAGGTCCGCTCTGCCCATCTAGTCTTCCTCCTCCTAGTAGTAGAAGGAGTGTCCTGTACTAGAGGAGCCTCCTGCTCCTCATCCTAATTTGCAGTCTGATCATCTGTGCCTGCACCTGTACCTGTACCTACACTTGTAACTTGTGTATCCTCAATCTTCTAAGTCTTTATCTCCTGATCCCTTGCTGCTATTGGAACAGTCCCATGAGCCTTCCTCAAGGCTCCGTCCTCCTCAAACTTCACATCCGTCCTAACCATAGTCTTCCTCAAGAAAGGATTGTAAACTTTGTACGCCTTGGAGTCCTCGTTGTATCCAACGAAGATCTCCTTCTCAGCAGTGGCCTCGAGCTTCGTCTTCTTCTCTGAGAGGACATGGCAATAGACTAGGCATCCAAAAATATTGAAGTTTCCAACCTCTGGTTTCCTCCCTATAAATATCTCATCATGAGTCTTCCTCCCCGACACCTTGTGAGCACTCCTGTTTTTGTATGTAGACTGTAGTATTACAAGCCTCTGCCCACAAGAACCTAGGCAAATCCTGATCATACAACATGGCTTTTGCAGCCCCAACAATGGCCTTGTTCTTCCTTTCCGCCACCCCGTTCTACTGAGGGTTGTACATAATAGTCAACTCCCTCTTTATCCCAACACCTACACAAAAATCCTTGAAGGCCTTCGAGATGTACTCGCCTCCATTGTTGGATCTCAGTATCTTGATCTTTCTACCTGTCTGGTTCTCCACAAGAGCTTTGAACTCTTGGAACCGACTGAATACCTTATCCTTGGTCTTCATGAAATAGATCCAGGTCTTCCTGGAATGGTCATCGATGAAGGTGACATAATACTCGTACCCACTCAAAGATACTAATGATATGGGCCCACATACGTTTGAGTGTATCAAGTCAAGAATGCCTCCTGTCCTATTGTCACTGTTTGGGAAAGTTGTCTTAGTGTACTTCCCCATAGCACATCCCTTTCATACCTCATGATGCTTTGTGCTGAAATCTGGAAGGCATGTCACTATCTCCTTGAGCACCTTAAGTGCTCCATGATGCAAATGCGCCATCCTCCTATGCCACAACTCTGCCATGTCACATGCGCTGCTCACCAATGTTCGAGTTGGCTCAAATTGAAGCTTGTACAACTTCTCTCTCCCGACTCCAATCACTTTGGCAGTCTTGGAGTCCTTGGGCCTAATGTACACTCTCCCATC
>ML811667.1:81606-125185 GCA_009831015.1 Picea engelmannii | reverse complement strand
GGTTCATTGAGAAAATCCAACACATCCGCCAACAGGTTCATGATATTTTATAGAAGTCCAATTCCAAGTACAATAAGCACCATGATCAACACCGGGTGCCACACAAGTGTCAAGTGGGAGACAAAGTGTGGTTACACTTGTAGAAAGAACACCTTATAGGGCCCCATCAGAATCTTCGACCACTCTATTACGGACCTTACACCATCACCAAGGTTGTGGGTGACAATGATTTTGAGCTCAACATTCCTCCTTTCCTTGTCCTGCACCTAATGTTCAACGTGGATCTCCTTCAACCATACTTCCCACCATTGTTGGACACCTCAAAGATAGAAGCATAGTTGAAACCAACAGAGCTCAACCCTGACTCCATACAATAGGAATTTGGTTATCATATTGTGGACACACGAGTCAAGGGAACTTGCCAACAAAGGATCCATATTTATTGGGTTGTCAAAGCATGGCAACTCCTGCACCGAGGCAAGTGGCTCACCTAGGGCCAAATTTAGCAGAAATTTCCTCATCTGATGGGGGAACTCAACGCAATGGAGACCATTGCTTCCTAAGAGGGGAGGGTTGATCCATATGGATTTCATTTCCCCCCCACCTATTCCATCTAGCTCATTTTGGCAGTTTTCTAGTTTGGCAGTATTTTCCTAGTTTTCAGGTCCCTAACTTCCGGGGCCGTTTTGAGGCCCTAAATAGCGTTTTTAGGGTTTAGCATAGGTAGATTGTGGACAAAGTTAGATTTTGATGACAACATGTGTAGTCCTCGGATATACATTTCCAACAGGCTATCGTGTGCCTAAAACGAAGATCGTATGCAAAAGTTACGACCCCGGGAAGTTGATGTACTAGCTTACCCCAACGGGGCCCACATGACTTTTGGCGATTCATCTCCTAGGGTTAGGTTTTTGGATGTATAGGGTTTTGGAATTCCTATTTATTGTAAAAAGGATTGGAGAGACTCATTGTAACCATGTTATTTCAAATGAGCGCATGCGTCACATCTCTTCTCAGAGATAAGCCACCACCATTCTAGCAAGCTTGTTTTTCGTTGCATTTTCCAGTTTCAACATAATTTATTATTGAATATAAAACAATTTTATTGTATCTCTGTTATTGAATCTCTATTATTCTTGTGTCTCTATGTTAATAATAATAATAATAATCTGTATTCATTTTCGTTATGCTCATAAAATCCGGATCAGAGCCTTCCCAAACCTAAATTTGAAAAATTGTATAACGTCCTTGAGCATTTGTTTGGTTTGAAAAAGGGGGTTCGATGCACATGTTCGGGTATTTTGATTATTAGATTTGGATTACTTGTTATGATACTTGTGACTCATGAACCCCTGGAGGGCATACTTATTTTTCTTTGCATGACCTTTCTCGGTGGACAAGTATTCATGAGGAGATGACTAGTTCAGACCTTCATGAGGGATTGAAGCCCAAGGATGGATGGTGAGACCCCAAGCTCGGGGCAAGACAATGATGACCAACTTGTGTAATGAATGAAGAGGTCATTGTACTTGGAGGCACTTTGGAAGCCCTAGGGGGAGGGTTTCCATCCTCCATGCACCAGGACACTAGCCTTTGGAGGCTAAGACGTCATCCTTCTAGTCTAGGACGACAGGGTTCCTTGAGAATTATGGTGGCACGTGTGGATAGAGATCAAGGCCTTTGGAGGCATAGCGCCATGTTCTTACAACCCAACGTCTCCTTGAGGAGACCTAACGTCACCCTAAGAGGGTCGATGTCACCTTCTTTAGAGACTTTTTATGTAAATTTAAGGGAAAATTTTGAAGGTCGACCTTGTATTTTTGAATTAAAGTTAATTTTTGGTCAATTTTTGGAATAAATACCCCAAGTGACATTTATTTTTCACCATCACTCTCACATTGAAGAGAGAGGACTGAAATTGGTGCCCTTTTTAGGGTTTATTGGCTGAAATTGTGAGGCACACTTGTCTTGGAGGCTAAATACTTTCGTCTTGGATCATTTTTGGTGAAGTTTGCTTGGCAATCTAGGGTTTTTTTGCTTGATTATTCTTGGTGAGGTAAGTAAATCTGCAATTCTCATTTTATTTTAAAATTTTATGGTATATTTTCTTATTCATGTTAAATATTATGAAATTTCTTGATTGACAAACCCTAGGAGTAAAGAACATAAGGTGCTTCTTATTTTCTCTTCATTTGCTAAACTTTGTTAAGGTGATCCATCCTAGAGAAGCTTCTAGAGCCCTAAAGTGCTATCACTTTAAAATCCTTGTCTAGTTGTTATTTCATTCAATATATTTCAATAGTCTAAGGAGGAGGAAGGTGCTAGGGCCTAGAAGTGCCTACTCTCTACCTACCTCACTGTTGATATTGTGGTAGCTTCGGGAGGTATGAACCTCTATTGTGACCTTTGACAAGATTATAATATTCTGGAAGGAAGAAAAGAAATGAATATAACCCTAGATGAGATGTCGGATGAAGAGAGATAATTAATATGAATTAATTAGTACCCAGAAGGAGAAGTCAGCCCAGGAAAGTCTGCCAAGAATACTATAAATGCAGGGCGCCAGTCTCTCATTTGACACATTCTCAGAATTGCAGAAGTAACTTGTGCACACTACAGTCTGGCAGTCTTGTGCACAAGTTCTGAGAAAGGTGTTGCACTAGTTTTGGGTTGGACTCTCTGATCAACTTTGGTTACTTTCTTGCTTGGTGCATTATCCTTTCTTGGCTATTGGATTGCTACCAGGATTCTTCTCTCTGTCAAGGTCAAGGTGCTCGGAGGGTGGATTCGGCCTATGGTTGGGTGACAATAGTGATATTGTCAATGGTAAAACGAGCACATCCTTTCATATTCTAATAGGTTATGGGCCCACACTTCCTTCATTCAGTCTAATCGCTAGAAGGAAACATATCCATTAGGATATTGAGCTCGCTAAGGAACTTCCGCTATGGTTACTAGTAGGAGCAACTTCCAAGACACTGTCGCTAGGGTTACTAGCAAGAGCAGTTGCAGAAACCCTAAATCTCAGATCCAACACCTTGTGATGGAGCATCTCGCTCAAGGAGAATATATTTAGATGCACCCTAGTTCACGCACCTTTTGGCTCTTTTAGAAGACAGAAACGTCAGAGTTGAAGTTTTGGATCAAGGCATGACCAACTACCAGTCAACCGAAGACATTAGTAAAAAGATCAGTCTTCTACACTACTCAACACTCACGGGAACGATTGAAGATGACATGTGGATAATCGATAGTGGAGATTCTAGGAACATGAAGAGAGATCAAGCCAGACTCACAAATCTAAATGAGAAGAAGACATTGTACAAGGTAGAGCTTGGAGACAAAAGCACTTACCTAGTGGAAGGATTTGGACAAGCCTCCGTCAAGTAGAAAACATGTAACAATGTTCACTTAAGCAATGTTTTATATGTACTTGGTTTAGAAAAGAATCTTGTATCCATATCTTTCCTAGAATACAAAGGAAACATAATAGTTTTCGTAGATGGAAAAGTGTTATCATGGCATAAAGACTCCAACATAGAGAATGCTAGGGTTATTGGAAGTTGTGAAGGAAATATGTATAGACTACTAGAACAAAATGAAGAAGCTCTCGTACATGATGAAGTCAATCCCAATGAACTTTGGCATAGAAGGTACACTCACATTAATTATCAAGCATTACCTTTTCTCAAAAATATGGTTGAAGGAATACCAGAATTGTAGTCTACACATGAAGGAATTTGCAAAGGTTGTGCTCTTGGAAAGAATATCAAGAAACCATTTCCAAGAAGCAACAATAGATCTAAGGAGATCCTAGATCTAATACACTCATATGTTTGCGGTCCGATGCCAGTCAGATCTCTAGGAGGATCTCTTTACTACATAATCTTCATAAACGATTATTCAAGAAAGACTTGGTTATATCTACTGAAGACAAAAGACGAAGTATTCAACAAGTTTCAAGAATTCAAAGCAGAGATAGAAAACCTCACAAACAAGAAGATAAAGACATTAAGAAAAGATAATGGAGGAGAAAACACATCAAAGGAATTTGTTTCATTCTGCAAATCGACAGGGATTCGGAGGGAGCTAATTGTTCCCCACAATCCTCAACAAAATGGTGTAGCAGAAACAAAGAACAGATCTATCGAAGAAACCGTAAAAGCACTACTAAATGATCAAGGTCTATCCATGTTCTTATGGGGAGAAGCAACCATGAAAACAATCTATGTACAAAACAGAAGTCCTCACCGTATATTGAAGGACGTGACTCCAGAAGAAGCTTTCTCAGGTAAGAAACCTAATGTGGAAAACCTAAGAATATTTGGATGTCCTGTTTACTCTCACATTCCCAAGGAAAAAAGGAATAAACTAGAACCATCGGGAAAGAAGGGCATATTCGTGGGATATGGAGATTCATCCAAGGCTTATAGAATCCATATTCTAGAACAACATAAGATTGAAGTCAACAGAGACATAAAATTCAATGAAAAGATGGCTTTCAAGAAATCTATAGAAGAAGCGATAGGAGAAGAAGAGAATGAAGAACCTACTGAAGAAAGCATAGAAAACCAATATGAAAAAGAACAACCTGATCATCCTATGCAACCATGCGAGACCATTGATTCATAAACCATACTGAAGACCAAGAAATGACCAGCCTGGCTTGAAGCTACTTTACAAGACGTAGAAAGACTTAAGATTCCCGAAGGAACATTCAGAAAAAGTAAGAAGCCTAAAAGATTCTCAAGTTATGCAACATATATGACAAAGCTTCTAGATGAAGAACCCACCACATTTGAAGAAGCAGTTCAAAAGGGACAATGGAAAGAAGCTATGACAGAAGAACACCGATCCATTATGAAGAATGATGTATGGGAAATTGTACCTATACATAAAGAAAAATCAGTGGTAACTTCAAAATGGGTATACAAGATCAAACATGCAGTAGACGGAAGCGTGGATAAAGACAAAGCAAGATTCATAGCTAGAGGGTTCTCCCAGAAGGAGGGAGAAGACTATGACAATACATTTTCTCCAGTGGCTAGATATACTTCCATTAGAGCTACCATATCTCTTGCCGCTTCAATGGGATGGAACTTAATCAGATGGATGTAAAGACAACTTTCCTCAATGGAGCAATCAAAGAAGAAGTATATATTGAACAACCTCAAGGGTTTGAGATACATTCCAGAGACACTCACGTGTTCAAATTAAAGAAATATTTATATGGACTCAAGCAAGCTCCAAGGGCTTGGTACACCAGAATGGATAGCTATCTAACGAGACTTGGTTTCTCCAAGAGTCATGTAGATCCAAAACTTTACTACAAAGTCATGGAAAATGCACCTATGATTATACTAATATATGTTGACGATCTATTCATAACAGGTGAAGAGTCTCTTATCATCCAATGTAAAAAGGAACTAGCTTCTGAATTTGATCTGAAAGATCTAGGTCTCATGCATTACTACTTGGGACTAGAAGTATGGTAGAAGTGTGGTGAAGTATTCCTTGGTCAAGGAAAGTCCACAATAAAGATCCTTCAGAAGTTTGGAATGATGGATTGCAAATCCATGGATACTCCTATGACTATGGATATAAGAAAAGTAAAAGATCCATATTTTGATCCAGTAGATCCATCGCTATATCGACAGTTGATTGGGTCATTGATGTATTTGGTAAATACTCGACGATACATTTGCTTTGCCATGAATACACTAAGCTAGTTCCAGGTGGAACCTAGACATGAGTATTGGATAGCTGCAAAGAATGTCCTAAGATATATTCGTGGGACAATAAACTGTGGCTTAAGATATACCGCATCCAGTGATATACAACTTCACGAATTTAGAGATTCAGATTGGGTAGGAAGTGGAGAAGACATAAAGAGTACTTCAGGAATGTGTTTCATCTTGGGCTCTGCTATGATATCTTGGGGCAGTAGGAAAAAAAAGTTTGTCACACTCAGCACAACAGAAGCAAAATATATCGCAACATGTGAAGCATGCACATAAGCAGTATGGCTGAGGAAACTAATCTCCAATTTATTTGATCAGATTCCAGCTTATACCATAATACATTGTGATAATCAGAGTTGTATAAGATTATCAGAACATCCGGTGTTTCATGAAAGGTCAAAACATATTGAGATCAAGTACTAATTTATTCGAGATAAAGTCCAGGAAGGATAAATAAAGCTCCAGTATATCCCCATAGATGAGCAAACAACAAACATCCTGAAAAATCCTTTGTCCAGAATAAAGTGTGCATATTTCTGGGAAAAAATAGGGATCGTGGAAATAACTCCCTTAGTTTAAAGGGAAGAATTAATCTCCAGGTTGGGAGGGAGAACTGACATATTATTGAGGACATTCATTTTAGAGATTGAACAATAGTCCAGCTTGGGTAAATTCTTTCCTATTCGGAAAATGGATTGAGATTTCTGATAGACAGACATTTTCCAGTTCGGAAAATGGTCTAGATTGTTGATGTACCATAGACAACGACTTCCCATTTTGGTTAACATGGGGAGTGGTCTATAAAAGTCTCTCTTCTTGAGGGTTACTCAAGAAGACTGGCCCGCCTTACTGTACAACAATTTCTCATTATGGTTAACATGAGGAATGGTCTGTTTTGGAGGTTGGTACATGACATTCTTTTCCTCTTGTGGTTAACAGAGTAAATGGTCCAGATAGTCATTCCTCAGAGTGTATTCATTATCTCCAGGTTGCACTTTGTTTAGTGCTGGAGGAATGGCCCAGGGTGGGGAATGGTCCAGGCTCAACAATCAGGGACATTCATTCCTTAGGGTAGAATCATTCTCTCCAGGTTATACTTTGTTTAGTGTCAGAGGAATGACCCAGGGTGGGGAATGGTCTAGGCTAAAAAATCAAAACAATCATTCTTCCTTGTTTGAGAAGAATAAGGCAGATAGCCCATCGTTGATGTTCCACTCTAAGGGTAGATATTCTTTCAGATCTCATAGATGTGAGTGAAATATTGGCCCAGATGATTCAGTTCATTTTTAACAATATTTTCTATGTAGGTTGATATCAGATGATTGTTATGGAGACTGCATGTCTTCAGACAGTAGAGATATGCTACTGTGGTGGATATGTTCCACTGTTTGTGACTATGTGTCACAGTTTGAGTAGTTGCATACTACCATGGATAAACACAGTTGTGTTCTATCAATTGATATTGTACCAGTTTTCATGGAGATTATCCAGTTGGATAATAATGATGGTGCTCGTGATACTACCAGTGAATGGTTTGTTTGTGCTCAAGACCATTATCATTTATACCTCCATAGCTAGGAGGGAGTGTTGATATTGTGGTAGCTTTGGGAGGTATGAACCTCTATTGTGACCTTTGACAAGATTAGAATATTCCGGAAGGATGCAAAGAAATGAATATAACCCTAGATGAGATGTTGGTTGAAGAGAGATAATTAATATGAATTAATTAGTACCCAGAAGGAGAAGTCGGCCCAGGCAAGTCTGTCAAGAATACTATAAATACAAGGCGCCAGTCTCTCATTTGACACATTCTCAGAATTGCAGAAGTCACTTGTGCACAATACAGTTTGGTAGTCTTGTGCGCAAGTTTTGAGAAAGGTGTTGTGCCAGTTTTGGGTTTGACTCTTTGATCAGCTTTGGTTACTTTCTTTCTTGGTGCATTAGCCCTGCTTGGCTATTGGATTTCTACCAGGATTCTTCTCTCTGTCAAGGTCAAGGTGCTCGGAGGGTGGCTTTGGCCTATGGTTGGGTAACAATAGTGATATTGTCAATGGTAAAACGAGCACATCCTTTCATATTCTAACACTCACCTCCCTAAAGCTTGGTTCTTAGAGGACTTAAGGTGCTACTCCTCAAATATCCATCCTTGTTTTACTTAGACAAGTATAATCATTATTGTTTCTTCAAGTAATTTGTGCTAAATGTTTTGACTCCATAACCCTTAAAGGCACTAGTCTCATCTCTCTTTGATTGGTTTATCGAACAAACATTTAAACCTTAAACTCTCAAGAATTTGCCAACCAACACTAACACTAACCTAGCTTAGAAAACTAATTTCATTGTTGTTGTTATAAGTGTTTTCTACAACCACATTAGAGCAACAAATTTTCTGCTTACTCAACATTTGTTGCTAGCTAATCACTTCAGAATTTGTTCATGACAAGCTACTATCATTCTATACACTAAATGCTATATTTTCATTATATTTTAGAGCATTTCTGAAGAGTGCTTCTTACATCTGTTACACATTACTAATTGATGTTGTAAACTTGTTATTTGCTGCAATTTTATATCAGCTAGCATATATTTCATTGGTTTAATGTCTCTTGAAGATTTAATATCATTTTGTACTTGAAACTGACATATATATGATGTGTTGTCTTATTTTGGGCAGGTGTTATCACTGAAATTTTGTCTGCAACATTTCACACAAATGGTTACTGAAAGACAACGATGCCAAACAACTATTAGTTCACCTACAACACCAAAATGCATTTCCAAGAGGAAAAAACTGTACAATTGGGCAAAAATTGACATGTGCAAACTCACTAAAGGAAGCACGCACACAATGTACGGGCCAAAGAAGCCTGTAGAGAGCACAATGCACCATGTGCGTGACTATGTACGAGAAAATATGCACACTCTTGTGAACGACGCATTTATGGTTCTTGTTATCCCCTCAACCACTTATGGAGTAGGTCCCAACTTGATTTGACCTTTAGATCTGAGCTAAATGTGAATGGGGGGATGGTCAAGGACCAAAGGGTTCCCTAAAGGGCCCCTTGTTCACACTAAGTACCAATTGAATACTGCCTTGAAGAAATGCTATAAATGGAGGCCATGGGTGCACTAAGAAATTAAGATTTTCATAGTATTTTTATGCTGCCTCAATCCTCCTTTGAGAACCCTCTTTTCTCCTTGGAGAATTCTAGCAACATTCCAATAGGCCATTCCGCGCACCTCTTGAGGGAATATGCATTGATTTCTTCATCATTTGCTTTCTTTTCTACCATTTTAAGATGAGCTCTCCATTAGAGAACTCAACATCCCTCCAAAGGAGGAAGAGGGGACTCATAAGTCCTCATTTCTCTACGGTGTTTTTCCAACTAATATAGTTATCCATTGGTGGCACAATCTTGGTCATTTGTTTATTGTTTATGGTTATAAAAGTTTCTTATGTATTCCAGTTTTATTTCCTTAGTTGTTTTTAGTTTGTTTACTTATTTATTTCATGTGGTTGGCTTGTTTAACTCATGCACTAACCTCTGCCTTGTCTAGTAGACCCAACTAGGCATGCAAGTGCCCTTGTTTTTCTCACCCAAGTGACGAAACGAACACAACAGATTGGCGACCATATTGGGGAAAGGTATCAATTTCCACCCTATTTGGGCTTAGAGAGCACTTCTTTTTTATCCATTTGGTTTGCAGGTACTGAAACTGGCCTAGCCTTACCTGTTAAGAGCCAATTTTTGAGCTGGAGGAGGAGAATTTCACTCAAAATACCCCCCGACGCGTATCAGAACGTGCACGAGTATTTCAGCCCATAGACGTGCACTCAACGCACTGTGCGCCCAACAAGATTATGTTCTCTGTGCATCCGGCGCACTGTGCGCCCAGAAGGATTCTATTCTTTGTGCACTGTGCACCCACTACGCCTCTGTCTAAACTGTAAACCGCACACATTTCCAGAGTTTCAAAATTGCAAGGATTTTTGTGATAATTTGAAGTCCCCTAGAATTCAAATTATTGCTTTCATGCAAATTGTAAATGCACTCCACTTAGACTCTGTTCCCATATGGAAGGTTAGCTAAACATAGGCACTTAGGGGGTAAAAAGAACCATATATTCTCCTCTTTTGCTTTGGTTGCCACATGGATGGCTTGTTTGGTTTATAAAAGTTAAGTTGAGATTATTTGCTATCACATATAAAAACACTTGCATTGGGACCAAAAATCAACTTTGATAATTGAGTATGCTCTTCTCTCGCACCATAGAACAATCTTGAGAATCAAAAAGGTGGTTAAGGGGACATTTCATCTCCCTTAAAAAAAAATCTTTAGGAGAGGACAAAGCCCCACTAGTGTCCCTCTTAGTTTCTTTTTGAAATCATCTTAAATTTGTAAGGGCCCATACATGCCCACATGTTTCAAACTTAGGATAGTTTCTTAAAATTACTTTCTTAATTTACATCACTAGGAGAGTTTAAATATCAAAGTAACGGGCCCATACATTCCCACATGCTTGCAATCTAGGATAGTTTTTCAATCTTTCTTAGTATAAACAACATTAGGGAGTTTAAAGGATTGGTAAGGACCCATAAGTCCACATGCTAGTTATTTAGGGATTTAAAAATTCTGCAAGGTTGTACCAATGACATTTAGTAATATAGGTAACAAAGATTTGTAAGGACCACAGTAAGTCCAGATGTTGCAAATTCACACCTAAATTATTAAAACTTGGCACATTTTATCACTTGCTCACACACAAAGTCACTCCTCACTCACATAATTTCCATATTGAATTATGGAGGTTGAAGTATGTTTTCTCCAAAGGAATTCCAAAACCTCCCACTATTTCTTGAAGAAATTATACACACCCACTTAATTCAAATGAGATTGGTTCACACCCCCAATCTCTCAGCCCACTACATCTAAATTTTTTCTAAAAACTCACTAAGTTTTCCTCCACAGGAGGTGCGAAAAGAATTTTTTTAGTCTAGGTAGGATCTCGGGGGTAGGCATCCAAATAACCCCTCCTTATCTGGTTCTCACATTTTTCAAACATTAGAAGTTGACAAATAAGGAACTTTAAAATCCTCCAAGTCAAGTGTTCCTACACCATAAGGCAGGGAGATACCCATGAAGGGTTAAAGGCCGAGGTTCGGTTGTTCTGTGCGTCTCTCCTTGAGTCATCCAACTCTTGGAAGGGATCCAACTCGTGACCCATTTCTGAGGCCGAAAATATAAATTCCGCACTTTGACTGAGGTACCTAGTGGCCAAATTTAGGACATCTACCCAGGTGGAAATTGTGGGCTGCAATTGCACCTTGATCATATTTTGAGTGGATATTGGGAAATATTGCCAGATCTTTCAGGATATGCACCCTATACCCTTCATTATAATTGATTACTTCATCCTTCACTAGTTCCTCTTTCGGTGGCTTCAGACTCCACTATCGAGTGCTCTTGGAAGGTCCAGTGCTATTTGAGAGGAAGGACAATACATCTTTTAGGACACAATCATTTTTTTTACTTTTTCTCCCACGTGGACAAAATCCACCTATCCACATGTATTCTTATTTACAGTTGATTTATGTATGATGCTCATTTGATTACATGCAATTGTGAGTTATATTGTGAAGGTACAAATTATACAAGTCTCTTATTTATTTATTTCTCTCATCACCATTTGCACACATTCACTTTGCTAGTTGGATATCATAGGGGACCCACATAATCCCCGTCATTCCAGATGCCTGCAGAATATCCCTCCTATTTTAGGAGGAGTTCCTAGTCTTTCCAACTCACCGATTCAACCATCTCACACCCCTGTGAAAGCCACTATTTTAGGATAAAATTTGATTGGTTCCAATTTACTTGGGTCCAATTCCCAAGGACATCCATCCACTAGCTCTCCTTCACAAGGAGGTGGGGGGAAACTTTTTCTCAAGGGAGAAGTACAACCCCACCAAATCCCCCTCAAGGGTCACGTCCACTACCTGCTCATACCATGGTTGGAAATAATCCTCCACCAACACCTCCCATTCCATAATTGGTGTCTCTCAACATTCATTATTTGATTAAACTCATGAATGATCCTATTTTACATGACCCCACATGGCCCAATATGCCTACCAAGCTACCTTCAGATATTCCAAAATTTGAAGGAAAACTAGGGGAAGATCCCGCCAACCATGTCATGACCTTCCACTTGTGGTGATATTTAAAAAACATCATGGATGACTCCATCCATTTAAGGTTATTTCAATGCACACTCACTGGTCCATCAACCAAATGGTATGTGGACGAAAAATCAGGGTCCCACATGACTTTTGAATCCTTGGCCAAAGCCTTTTTGGCATTTTTTCAACTACCAGTTCATCATGACACTGGTTTAGAACTGCTCTTCGAGTGAAAACAAACCTCAACTATGCATATTGCCAACCACTTTCACAAATGGCATCGACGACGTAGTTTATGTAAAGCAGAAACCACCAAAGAACAACGTCTCAATTGGTTTCTAAAATCACTCGTCTCTATACTTGCCAAAGATGTGGCATCCACCTTCCCCCAATCCGAAGAGGAAGACATCAACAAGGCTCAACAATTTGACCTCATTTATGGTTAGTCGGGTTACCTATACACAGTATTACCTGATGCACCGAGACCCGTATCTTTTGGCTAGGACAAACCTGGCATGTCTCACGCTACAGATGGGTTGATTGGTACCATGACACACCACAATCCATACATCCAACCACCACCTATGTACGATATACCCCAATATTCACTGATATGTGGAGGGCCATATTATTACCCTCCTCCCCCTTACCAACAACCATATCATGTCGCTCCTATCTTTCCCCCTCCACCCATGAGTGGACCCTTGTTGACAACCATGATGTGCCCGACCTCTAAACCAAGTTCAGGTTCCCCTTCTACCTCAACATATAACCTAGGCACTAGTGAAAGTGCTTTGCCTTCCTATGTGCCCTATGGATCATTGCCACATAACAACCCATATTTCCCATTTCCTGGTCCTCCATAGCCAGTTTCTCCTTCACATGGACAACCACACGTCGGCGTTAACTTTGTTCATCCCTCTCCCATTCAACAACTTCATACTTTTGAATAGTTGAATACAACAAATATGACCCATCAATCGAATAATGCCAAGAAGAAAGGAAAAAAGTGAAACAATAATAACCCGGGACCAGGGGGAAATAACCCCCAACAAAACCAACCTGCTATGGGAAACTAGAATCAGGGTAACTAGAACCCCCAAGGGGACAATAAAAACAAATATCAAGGGAGGAACAACAACAAAAAACTCCGGATGAAATTCCCTTGCGCTCTTTGTGGTGAGCATGGTCATTATACTCACCATTGCCCCCAAATTTCTGACTTTAAATGGATGAAAGAATCCATGAATGCACCACATCCTCCAACACCGCATGCCCCTCAATAGGCCTCATAAAAATATTTGCAACAACCACCACCGACCATGTTGCAAAAACCTATTCCACTCCAAGGTGTGATGAATACCCAACATGAGGTACATCCTGCCCCACCACAAATAGGACAATATCAAAAACCAGGGCCCATACACCCTAGAAATTGGGCGGATCACAATATCCTCCTCACTAGCAAAGACAAAATTCTTCTTCAAATGCGCAATCATCAATACAACACACCCCCTGAATCTACTCCCACCACTTCAGAAGTAGCTCAGCTACAACTGGACAACCCTTGATGATTCCACACCCTAACACCTAACCTACCATTTGTATCCCTCGCATTTCGTTATGACGGAATGTCAACAACTCTCAGGCTAGGGAAGGACAAAATTACAGTATGGTCGATGACTTGGCGCAGTCTCCTGCAGCCATGTCTATATTGGACGTCCTCTAAACCTTTCCAACTCAACATAAATCCTTACTTTCCACCTTGGGGGAAGTCGACCCAGGTGATACTATACTCATCACATTTGATCTAGATAGCGGAGACCCTCGTCTCCCCGCTCTAGTATCTTTCCAGATACCAGTCAAGAAACAGAACATCACAGTTCATCAGTGTATCATTGATGAAGGCACATCCACATGCATCACGTCCAAAAATTTATGGAAGAAACTTGGCTCCTCTGATCTTGTACCATCTGCTATCACATTAGGAGCCTATGATGGTCGACCATCCTCCCCTAAAGGGCTCTTTCAAAATTTCCTTGTCGAACTCAGGGGAAAAACCATCCTCATCGACATTGAGGTTATCAATGCCCCACTCGATCACAATATCTTGTTTGGATGTAGCTACATGTACTCTATGAGGGTAGTGGCCTCTTCTATTTTTCGAATGATGATGTTCCCCCACAACAGGAAAATCATCACCATCGACCAAATTACACATTATGAGACTAACCATTCCACCAACATTGATAACATATTGCCTCTTATCTGAACTAGTTCCGATGATTATTCACTCATTGACATGGGCCCCATAGCTTTCAAGGACCCATCCTTGCTGGGGGAATACCATGGAGAACCACCTCTCATACACCCTTCAACACAAGTGTGTGTCGTATCTTCTAATGGAATGGATACCGAAGACACCATTCCTCCCACTGAGGCCTCTCCACATCTCAACGTCCCACTAGTTGAAGAAATTTTACCTCGGGGATTACCTGAGAACCCTATTACACCAATTATCCCCAATTTCCCCCCTCCCTAAGGGGAAAATCTTAGTTTGGGAGACAATCCCCCAAGCGATCACTCAAATTCCCTTCTTCTACCCCCCACCAAGAGTACAAGAATTTTAGTTAGCCACGACGCTTACCCTTCCCAACATGGTGCTCGCCATCCCTGTATGGTATCTACACCCACCCATAATGGTTCCTCAACCATCTCTCCCTCCTTAGTCAAAGGGAATCCCGATGTAGATTCCAGTACTAACTCTGGACACACCACTCTCACCCCCAATTGCCAACACCACTACCACAGTTGGGGGCAGACGGAATAAGAAAGAGCCCACTGCTCCACTTCCTACCCGAGTTCACTCTCCTTGCGCACTGAACGAAAGAGAGGGACACCCCACTAATAGATTTCCTTCTCTTCCTGAGTTACACAATCTGATCCAACTCCCTCGAGAAACCACATCATTCAGGGCTTGTCCAAGCATGTCTAGTACTACTACTGCGTCTTCCACTACATGCAGTAAAGGGCTGTGAACCAAATTCGCTTGTGCCATTTGTTTAGAATATGGCCATTACACCCACCATTTCCCAGCTCTACCTCAATTTCATCAAACCTTGGCCACAATATGCCAAACTTCTCAGCCCGAGCCCTCTCATCCACTCCCTATTGAGGCTCACATTATTGATATTCGATATATTTCGTCATCAGTACCTTAGCAAATAAAGTACCCTCCATAATATCGGGACATTCACTTTATGTCCAACGGTCCCTCGCACCCTGTACATGATATCCCATATACGTCCTCACCACTTGAGGAAAATAACACCTACCCATTGATGGTTCCCCCTGTCAGCTCCCAGGAATTCTCGCATTTTCCACTGTGACAAAGACATCTTGGAGGAACTGACTACCCCTGATTTCCCTTGGAATACGCTCCATCATCGAGCACTTTTCCTCTCACAAGAGGTCTTTCACCCACCTGATCAGTAGCCCCAAGCTCTCATAATATTCCAAAACTCCTCACAACACTCTCTAGATCACCAATAGTGTCAGTGCACATGAGGTGTCATTGTGGGCCCACCATCCGTATATAGGCCCTTTTTCCCAACTTCCACACTTAGTTACAAGAGCCTTGAGCCTCTGTTTCTCAATCCATTTTCAGCCATGGGATCTTGGTCCCACCATATACATCGTCACATTCCCCGGGTCACCCTCTGAACTTGGCCCCGAGGGAGCATTTTTATCACACCACATCCAGGTACATATGCTCACGTTCAAAATTATCAAATAACTGTTATATGTTCTTTATCATCAGATATTTTTCACGTCGGGTATTCGGTTTTAATGTGTGTAGGTATTTGGTCATCACAAACAACACAACCCCTTCAGGTATATGTTCGACACTGGCATGTAATCATTCCCTTTTAATATCAATTGCATCTCCTAGTTACACCCTCCGACGTTCACCTTTAGTGTCCCTACATCCGGCTCTGTAGTACCATCACCTCTGTTGCATTTTGGTACTGTCACCCAGTAGCACTCTCCCCCACATGAGTTGTCCCATTCATATTTCCCTTAGACAATTTGAAACTCATGTTATTTTTCACCCCCTAGGGATGGGAGTCCTGATAGTCTTACGCATTTATGAGAATAATACACATACCCATTCTCATCATTTTGCTAGCTTTCCCAATGGAATCCCAGGTTATCTCATCTCGGTTCTATTTGAATACACCTCCATAGTATCATTAACCCTCCATTTCATCCATAATCAATTTTCCCATCTGCATATTTCCCTCCATTCATTTACCTCATATAGAAAATCACCCATGGGGCCCCCACCCTCCACCAGTTCTCCACGCAACTTGCACCCTCACAGGCCAAGCCATCTCGCACCGGGGCACCCATTTCTGTATCTGTACACTCATCCCAAATTATTCTTTATTTATTTGGTAATTGTACAAATACTTTGTTTCCAACGTTTACTTAGCTTTTTGTCGTCACCCTTGATGACCTTCTTTTTCTGGAAACACAACCCATGTCTCCCTTGGTTAGGGCATCCACTCTCCTTTACTCATTCTGACATCGTTCATAAAACCCAAGTATCCCAGAGTCCATGTACCCCTGATCTCTGAGTTTTTCCGCTTTGTCACGCCTCTGGCACAATTTAACCCCATGTTTAGTCGTCCCCCTGACACTAGATACAGTTTTACGATTGTTTCCAATCATCCTTCACACATACCCCCAACCAAGGGAAGTCTTGAGTCTCACCACATCGTGATTTCATCCATGTTCTGTATCAGCTCCTGATCTTATCTCTGTGGATTTCATGAAGCCATTTGCTTCTTGGAGTTGCGTCTCCCTTTCTTTCGACATCAGGACAGTTTTTAGAAGGGAGAAAATATCTGGACTCTCATTGCCTCTACAATGAGGAGTCTCAGACGGCACAGAGAGAACCATATGTTTGCACTCAATTCATCACTAGGTGAGCAAATAAAGAGTGCTTACATGCCCTGTTGGGTCTTGCAGAGCATGACAGCTGTAGAGGAAAGGGTTAGAGAAAACAAAGCAAAACAATAAACAAGAATTAAATTAAAACAAACTAAAGCTATGAGCATATGAAAAAGAAATAACAAACACAATGGAACAATATCACCAATGTTGTTTAGGCTGATCAATTGATGAAATCCAAAGAACAATGAAGAAAGGGAACTGTGGTTCCTTCTTCCTCCAAAGGAAGGCTCTTGAGGCCCTCGCAAACTTTCTCTCCTTACAATAAGAAAATGAGAATGATGGTGAAAGAACTCCAAGCACATTCACTCAATGGGTAGGTAAATGGCTCTATGAAATGGTGCCAATGTGGTATTGTCAAAGAGTGAGTCCTTAACAATCTTAGCAGCATAACAATACATGAAATTCCTTGAGAAAATGATGGTTCTTCATGGCTTTTTATAGAATGGCATGGGGTGATTATGTAACTCCTTTGAGGTGTGAAAAGGGGCTCTTTAGGGCTCAATTAGGTCTTTGACCAGCCTACCATGCGGATTCAGCTCAGATTTGATGTCAAATTGGCTTGGGAGCTGATCCATTAGTGGTTGGGAGGCCGACCAATTTCAATAAATGCGTCGTTTAGCAGGTGCGCGGGTTTTTGCGGCCACAGCCGTGCGTCGTGCGTGCATGGTACATTTCTGTTCCGTGCATATGCGCGCGCACCCAGATTCTGTAAAGCGCCCTTCAATTTTTTGGTTACTTTGTATAGTTTTTGACCCTTTTGCCATGCTGTGGAATTAATCATGTGCCATGAATGACTTCATTCCTGTTTTGATGATGCGGAGTTCTTGTCGCCATGTGAGGATGAAATTTCAGTGATAACACCATCATTGCTCTCTGATTCCGTTGACCTCCATAAACATTTGACTTCGGAAAAATCTCATGTTACGATGGGCCTCACTATAAGACTATTGCAGTTGTTTTATACCAGCTGAAGACCTCTAAATTTGTTAGGCCATCAAATGCCTATGAGTCATTGACACTTCTTATAGGCGTCCTTGCCTCTTTTCAGAGTATGTTCACCATTAGAATTGTCATCTGTCATTATCAAACCACCCCATAGGGCGCTGTAGTTATCTACATAAACCAGTTACTATCTTACATTTTGAGTTACATGACATGAGCATGGGGCATGCCTGCCTTGTTTATATACAAATTTTCTTTTTTCTCCCTCTAGAAAGTTTTGGGTCCCACAGTTTCCCCTCTCCCCCCGACGGATCGCTCTTGTATTTCCTATCAACACTCTTCCTTACAATGGCACTCTTAGTAGAAGAAACATTGATGTATTTCATCTATACGTATGCTCCTAACCTCACACATCAAGGGGCATCTCTTATCACTGAAATTTTGTCCGCAACATTGCATGCAAATGGTTACATAAATACAACAATTCCAAACAACTATTAGTTCACCTGGAGCACCAAAATGCATTTCCAGGAGGCAAAAACTATACAATTGGGAAAAAATTGACATGCACAAACTCACTAAAGGAAGCACACACATAGTGCGCGGGCCAAAGAAACCCCTAGAGCTCACAATGCCCCATATGCACGACTATGTACGAGAAAATCGATGCACTCCTGTGAACAACGCATTTATGGTTCTTGTCGGCCCCTCAACCACTTATGGACCAACTCCCAACTTGATTTGACCTTCAGATCTGAGCTAAATCCGAATGGGGGGCTGGTCAAGGACCAAAGGGTTCCCTAAAGGGCCCCTTGTTCACACTAAGAACCAGTTGAATATTGCCTTGAATAAATGCTATAAATGTAGGCCATGGGTGCACTAAGAAATTAAGATTTTCATAGTATTGTTATTTTGTGTCAATCCTCCCTTGAGAACCCTCTTTTATCCTTGGAGCATTCTAGCAACATTCCAATAGGCCATTCCACTCACCTCTTGAGGGAATAGGCATTGATTTATTCATCATTTGATTTCTTTTCTACCATTGTAAGAATATTTCTCCATTAGGGAACTCAAGATCCCTCCCAAGGAGGAAGAGGGGACTCATAATTCCTCATTTCTCTACAGTGTTTTGCCAACTAATATAGTTATCCATTGGTGGCATAATCTTGGTCATTGGTTTATTGTTTATGGTTCTAAAAGTTTCTTATGCATTCTAGTTTTATTTCCTTAGTTGTTTTTAGTTTGTTTACTTGTTTGTTTCATGTGCTTGGCTTGTTTAACTCATGCACTAACCCCTATCTTGTCTAGCAGGCCCAACTAGGCATGCAAGTGCCCTTGTTTTTCTCACCCAAGTGAAAAAACATACACAACAACTTGTACACTTCATCTTCTACATTTTCTTCATTCCTTTGAGACATAAACCTTGTAACACATTATGAGTTGAGTGACCAATGAGAAGGGGGTACCTTTATCCTTGTCTTAGTTCACCACCTCTTTAGGTCACTAGGGACCCCTACCTTGAGGTAGTTTCTCTCCTACTCTTAAATAAAAGGGATTTACTATTGAGGTGACAATGATAGGTTATCCCATTTTTATGTCAATATTGTCTCACTTTCCTTTGGCTTTGGGAAAGTACAAATTGTGCGATAACATTTTTGGTGACATTGTCCAGGAACATTGAATCAATTTTCCTCAAATTCCATATCTTTGGTAATCCTTTCCTCAAATCCTTTTTACTTTACAATCTTACATGGTGACTCCACCGAGGGTGATTCCCTCATTTCCTTTGATAATCCTTAAGAGTTTATCTGGCGACTCCACAAAGCTCAAGGAGGTACACCAACCCTCCTAGGTATTATAGAAGAAGGATTCCCTAAAACTCTCCTGTAGTAAAATCCATGTTTGAGGGGAACCTTCCTTTAAACACAATGGCTAACACTCAGACTCAAACTTAGAACCAGAATCAAAAGCAATGGGCGTCTAAACTCTTCAAGCCATTGAAAATGATAGGAATTATGGGATACCCTCAGTAAATTTCTGCAAAATATGAAAATGGCTACCTAAATTCACTAGTAATGATGTGGTTATCGCTAAAGACCACATGAGTAATTTCTAGGCCTTATTTCAACTCCATCCTATCAGTGATGATGCTGAAGACATGGAAATGAAAATTTTCTTTGCCACTCTTCAAGATGGTTCCAGAAGATGGTATGATGGTCTCCCTGATGCTAGTATTACGTCTATGTACCAATTAGAAGAAGTGTTTCTCAAGAGATGGAGTGTCAAAAAGGATCCTAACATGTCGCTAGAAAGACTTAATGACATAAAAAAATCTGAGTATGAAACTGTCAGGGAATTCCATGCCATGTTTGAGAGGATTTTACAACAAATCCCTAAGAGCCACCACCCTAGGAATGATTTTCTCCTTTTCCTTTATACCAAGGTGTTCTCAGGACAAATATGTTTCTTACTTAAGGAAAAGGCCCCAAGAACAATCCAAGACGCTCATGAATTCACCACAAGGATTGAGAATAAACTTTCATCATCTAAGGTAGAAATTGTTTCTACTCCAAGGGTTGAAATTGACACCAAGACCAAAATGATACACAACGTTGAGGCCACCTCAAATGTTGGCACTGCTCTGGAGAAAATTTAGGGAACTGTAGAAAGCATATTTAAAAATAAAGAATTTATGATGAATAGGATCATCAACTTAGAAAGAACCCAACAAAAAGCCCCTAGACTTCCTTACAAGGGGCAATTTCAAAAGAATGGCCAATGATTTAAGCCTTGAAGTGACCAAAATGTTCCTAATCCCCTTGCTCCTACAAATGTTGTAGAGGAAAATCCATGGTGTTTTCAATGTAAAGAATCAAACTGGGAGCATGAGTTTCGATTGAACAATGGGGATTATGACAAAGTAAATCTTATGATTCATGCCTTGGTTGAAGAACCAGAAGACTTCCCCAATATTACACCAAAGAAAATTCGAGAAAATCAAGCCATAAGGAAGCCTAGGATTGAGTGCTTGAGTAGAATGAGTGAGGAATCAAGGGAGAAGTTTGGATACCCCAAGGTATATCAGGATCTACCCCAAACTTTCCCAAAACCTAGTGATGATGAGACAGACCTAAGCACTAACATGGACAATATCTTGTAGAAGGTCAAAAGGATTCGTAGAATGTTGGAAATCCCTTCTTTGAAAGAGACAAAAGGGATCTCATATGACCAACAATTGTTTGAAGAACCTCCCACATTATTACAAACTAGTCATTTTGAGCAAATTGAACAAGAACCCTTTCTCATTTCCTTGGTAGTAGATTACCTATGTATTCACAACTGTATGCTTGCTTCCGGTTCATCTATCAATATGATGAGTTTGAAGGTTATGAACCAATTAGGGCTAGAAGTCACATGGCCTTATGTGAATGTTTGTAGATTTCATTCGAAAGTAATCAAGGTCTATGGATTGATTGAAGGTCTTGAAGTTCACTTTGCTGACTACCCTGATTTCCCCATCATAATGGACATCGTTGTTGTTGATGTACCTTCCACTTGGGGAATGAAATTATCTAGGGAATGAGATGCTAGTTTAGGTGTAATTCTACAGATGGAATTTTCCTATGCAACCATTCCTGTCGGGGTCCAAGATTGTATCACTTTATATAACAAGCCAAAGAGGATGGAACACATTGAAAGGTCTAATCATGGACATGGCCAGAAAAACTACAACTACATAGAGTCTTTCCTATTCCAAGACTGGGTCATGCTTCCTTTTGCAGAAGAGGATAACATTGATGAGATGGAATGGACCGAGGGAACGGATAGCCAAAATCCTCTTGAAAATCATAGGGATAGTCCCACATAATGTAATAAGGAAAATTTATATGTGCATGAACCAACAAAGGAAACTCTTCCTACTTTCTCTCCAAATGACTTGCCTTTCATTGAGGAAGAAGAATTTGATGATATACAATGGAAAAATAAAGAAGAGTATCAACAACTAATTGAAAAGTAAAAGGAAAAAGAAGTTGGCTCCATCAAATTATTAAAAAGGGAAGACAGACCTATTGGTTAGACCGAGCTAGGATGAATTCCTTACAACAAAAACCCACTCACCTCCTTCAAGGAAATATACCAGAGTGATACAAGAACCAATGAAGCTTGAGATGAAATAATACCAGGAAGGATACATAGTGATGATATGGGATACAAAGAGGGGCGATCCTAACAACATCAGAGGTTGTGGAAAGTTTTGGCTTGGACCCTTCAAGATTAGAATGAAGTTAGTCAATGACTCCTACTATTTATTCATGCTTGAAGGGAGAAAATGTCCATTACTATTTAACAGATGCATCCTCAAGCCCCATCATGGGGAAGAGACTTGAATTCATAGGCAAGTACAGGTAAGTGTAGTTAGGTAGGAATTTTCATCCCTTGTATATACCATGCATATCATGTTAGTATAGATTTATTTGCATTTTCATGTTGTTTTATTCCATTTATATATATTATATGTTCATGATAATATGTTAGATTATAGATACTTTGCTTTACATTTTGATTTTAGCATATATGGAAAAAGGGTGATATCACCACCCTTGATGAATTGATATTTTTTTTCTGAGTTTAGGCAGTCACATGTCATACCAGAGATGTTGAGGTTCTCATGCGCTCTACGGTGAGCACATGTCCCTGAGTAGGAGCCAGATGCTACCCCCAAACTAGGGGTAACTAAGAAGATAATGTATTGAGGCCCATACGTTGTAGAAATGGAGTGTTGAGATCCAAATGGATAGAGCATAGCCCTGGAGGTCCCTTTCTTTTCATTGATTCCTTCTACACATCAACAACAACAACGTCGACCACATTGGCCTAGTCCTAGAAAGAAAGGGGTATTTCTCCATGAGGTAATGAGTCCAGGTATCATGGTAAGTGTCACTCTGATATTTGAAGCATTTGAACATGTTGCAAAGAATCTTTCATGATTTCAGAACGTTTGCTTGGAATTTATGCTTTTTTCCTTATTTAAACCCGGGGGCTGTCTTTGTGTCCTAATAAGTTGGTTACCCTTAGGAATAGGTTTATACTTGGTGGTTGCTTTAAGTCCATTCCCTACCATACTTGTCACTTTCCATACTTCTTTCCCTCCATATACTCTACCTTTTGGGATCTTCGAGTGTATTGACCCAAGAAGGGATTGTACATTACCCATGGGAAGAAGGGGATAAAGGACCAAAGGGTAAAATTAGCTGGAAAAAGATAAAAGACAATCATAAAACCTTTGAGATGCTTCGCCTAGGGATACCCGAGAAATAAATGAAATGATTGTATGTAAGAAATAGGGGAACTGCAAAATTAATGATAATGAATACTCAAGGTGTTAGTTGAGGGATAAGAGGTTTCATCATGAGTTAGCCTATCATGATCATAGGTATTTAGCGGTATGAAATTACCATCATCTGGTCACCAAGACATGGTAGTGGATATTACTTGCATGACTGAGGGAAAGGGGGTATCATCATGAGCCAACCTTCTCATTTCAGAGAGGTATTTATGAATTGCACTGTCGTATATGGACACCAAGCCAAGACAATGGCCTCCAACTAATTCCTTGAAACATGAAATAAACATGAAAGAAAAATCTAAGAAGAAGAATAAAAAACAAATGGTCTTTGAAGAATTACACTTGCGGACAAAGGGAAACTCACCCTCTACAAAGGTACCCATAGGTAAGACAATACAAACCCTTGTATGTCATGAACCCCATGCCTAGAATTTCATCCCACACCATATCACCTACACACATGAATAGGATAGGATCCACCTAGGAAAAACCCTAGACCTTGGAGCAATTAATCCAATAGGGCACCTTGAGACCCTTCCCAAACCTAAATTTGACAAATTGTATAATGTCCTTGATCATTTGTTTGGTTTGAAAAAGGGGGTTTGATGCACATGTTCATGTGTTTTTATTATTAGATTTGGCTTACTTGTTACGATACTTGTGAATAATGAAACCCTGGAGGGAGTACCTGTTTTTCTTTGTAGGACCTTTCCCAGTGGATAGGTATTCATGAGGAGATGACCAGTTCATACCTTCATGAGGGCTTGAAGCCCAGGGATGGATGTTGAGACAACAAGCTTGGGGATAGACAATGATGAAAAAATTGTGTAATAAAGGAAGAGGTCGTTGCACTTGGAGGAAATTTGGTAGGCCTAGGGTGAGGGTTTCCATCCTCCATGCACCAGGACACTAGCCTTTCGAGGATAATATGTCATCCTTCTAGTCCAGGACAACAGGGTTCCTTGAGAATGATAGTGGTATGTGTGGACAAAGATCAATTCCTTTGGAGGCCTAGTGCCATGTTCCTACAACCTAACATCTCCTTGAGGAGACCTAACATCACCTTAAGAGGGCCGACGTCACCTTCTTTAGAGACATTTTATGTAAATTTATCTAATTTGTAAATTTAAGGGAAAATTTTGAAGGTCGGCCTTGTATTTTTGAATTAAAGTTAATTTTTGGCCACATTTTGGTATAAATACATCAAAGTGACATTCATTTTTCACCATCACTCTCACATTGAAGAGAGAGGACTGAAATTGTGAGGCACACTTGTCCTGGAAGCTAAATAGTTGCATCTTGGATCATTTTTGGTGAAGTTTTCTTGGAAATCTAGGGTTTTATTGCTTGATTATTCTTGGTGAAGTAAGTAAATATGCAATTCTCATTTTATTTTAAATGTTTATGGTATATTTTCTTATTCAATCTAAATATTATGAAATTGCTTTCTTGAAAAACCCTATGGGTAAAGAACATAAGGTGCTTCTTCTTTTCTCTTCATTTGCTAAACTTTGTTAAGGTGATCCAACCTAGAGAAGCTTCTACAACCCTAAAGTGCTATCTCTTTAGAAGCCTTGTCTAGTTGTTATTGCATTCAATGTATTTCAATAGTCTAAGGAGGAGGAAGGTGCTAGGGCCTAGAAGTGCCTACTCTCTAGCTACCTCACCTCCCTAAAGCTTGGTTCTTAGAGGACTTAAGGTGATACTCCTCAAAGATCCATCCTTGTTTTAATTAGACAAGTATAATCACTATTGTTTCTTCAAGTAAGTTGTGCTAAAACTTTTGACTCCATAACACTTGAAGGAACTAGTCTCATCTCTCTTTGATTGGTTGATCAAACAAACATTTAAACCTTAAACTCTCAAGATTTTTCCAAGAAAAACTAACACTAACATATATTAGAAAACTAATTTCATTGTTGTTTTTATAAGTGTTTGCTACAACCACATTAGAGCAACAAATTTTCTGCATACTCAACATTTTTTGCTAGCTAATGTTAGGGACCTAACCCCTCACGTAGGTAGAATAATATATTTTGATGTAATAAAGGTCAATATTAATAAGGCCTAGCAATAAGGAAGAATAATTCCAATGTAAGAAGACCTAATAGAAGCTTCCGCTTCTATAAGGATCTTCCTCTAGATGGTTCATTTGATAGACATTTTTAGTATAAATAGTAGTCGAGGGTATGAGAAATTTTTTCTTGGATATTATTGTAATAGAGATCTACTCTGCTGGAGGTTTCCCCCTCAAAGAGGCAAGTGAACATTTATCTCAGTAATCTAAGTGCCCTTTCTGGTGTTATTCTGGTATCATTTTGGCATTATTGTGCTGCTGTTCTGGTTATATTGTTGTTCATCTACCATTTCTAGCTATTTATTTTTGTTCTTCATACTTTTTTATATTTGGAATATTACAAGTGGTATCAGAGCACCTTCCTCGACAAAAAATTGTGGGTTAATTGTTTTTAGGGTAGAGATGTATTCCAACGTCTTTAAGCTACATAGATCTGTCGTCACACGCATAAACCCGCGGTCGAGGATTCATACACATAGGAAATACAAGTGGTACTTAAGCACACATCTGTTGGCCACCCTTGTAACCCCTATTGGTACCCCTTCGCATAGTAGCACATCAGACAACACCTGTATATGGATCGACCTAGATCTCCTGAAGCCCTCCATATATGAACCGATCGGTCACCTGACTGCTATAGTGCCACCGAGAACAACACTCGAGAAGATACTCTCTAGTACCTGGGTAGTTGGGTAGTATGACTAAGGGCATGGTCTAGCCTCATTAGTTGGTGCCCTGAGATATTGGGCTGAGTACTACTATTGGACCCGACACATATATCAGAGAGCTATAGCACAACGAAAACCCTTGTCTGTAGAACCCTTGAATACCTAACCTTTGGGGACGAAAACAAAAAACAGAACATACAAGATCTACTATCCCACAACTGTGTCTCCTACATTCAAGTTGCGAAATTACTACACATTTATTCCTGTTAATAATTTGGGAATTTCATCACTGCAGTATTCTTCAAATCAGAGTATAACTTCGCAGGTGTAAAAAAAAAAAAAAGAAGTCTGGATCCTGTTGTCACCATTATTTGAGACCTATTCCATTAGATTTCTCTCTTCTCCCTTATCGCATTCATACCTATCATTTTTTAGCATATTTCTTTTCCAGTGTGGCCCCACCTGACCCTTTTTGGTTCCCTCTTCATCATGGCCCCTACTCGTAGCCAAGACTTGGAAGCTCGCTTCAATACCTTGCACTCTAATTTCATAGAGACCCAACAAGAAGTGATACAACTCAGTGCCAATATTGCCACCATCAATAAAAATATGCATTCCTCCATCGTCGCCTCAATCGAGGAACTCAAACAAGACATTACTAACCAAATTGAATCTGTCACTATGATGATATGCACCAAGCTGCATATCCCTGCAGATCCTCTCTTATCTGACCCACCTTTGCATACCGAAGGTGGAACTTCCTGTCATTCCCAAAATTTTCAGCCCCATCACTTTCAGCGTGACCTACGGATGAAAATGCTAGCAGAAGTGACATACAACGCAACCAAGGAAGCTATGTACAAAGCACTAGAATAAGAACTGAGGAAAAAGGATGAGGAATCCAGAAACAATTAGACAATTCCAATGGACACCGAACTACTAGAGATATTCACAACAGGGACCAGTGGTCAATCCCAACTTGATGGGATGGATCTGGGATTATGAGCCCTGTTTAAAGTAGAAGAGGTCCCCGAGTTGAATAAATTCACCTACAACAAGGCTTCAGGAAAAATCATACAAGAGTGGGTGAAGAAGGTGCCTACAATGGGAGGAGGCTCGATCTTGGTTGTTACACGGACCCTTGTAACAAGATATGTTAGAGAAGACCATGTCACCATGGCCTCTGCTAGATCCTCCTTCATGACCGCCACGTAAGACAATGTTTGAAACCTATGCCAACAGAATCTAAATAAGGAAGAAAGGATTAGGGAGCTTGAGGAAAATATTCAACATGTAAACGTAGATGAAGGAAACCTGCAAAGATTTAAAGATAGAACTGAAAAAGTCATAATCGAGCTTGAGGAAACCATAATCGACATGTATTCTCACCTGCACATGTTCCACTACATAATTTCTATCACCATAGTACAACATAGCATGGTGAAAACCAACTCACACAGTTCAACACTATTTGAAAGGGCATGAACAATATTGATACATGGATCACAGAAAACCCGAATGCACTAATTGATATGTATCGCCCCTCATCCAGGGAAACAAAAAACGACATATATGTACTAGATTGATGCTAGCAAGTGGGACAAAAGTAAAACTGAGAAACAAATATCTCAATGGAGATATGTTCATGTGTACACAAGGTATCGCAATAATTGATCAAGATATGTCAACTCCCCCAACTAGAAGAGCTTGGAAATAACCTTGTAATGGAGGAACTTGTCGACAAGGTACAAGACAACACAAGTCGTAGACGGGAGGTCATTGAGTCAGCCACCATAGTAACAATGGATATAATAGAACAAAACCTTATTCAACCAACAAAGGTCCACACTATGATTCAATCATTCATGGATACATTATCAAAAGACATGCAGACCCTCGACGACAATGTAGCTATGCATATGACTACCATAGAAGAGCTTGCATATCGCAAACTCATATCCTTGTATGATCAGCTAGAAATATGGACAATATACCTTCGATACAAGAGTCCATAAAATGAAGAAATAGAAAATTTGAAATTGTTATTACCTATACTCTATTTTTTTCTTTTCTAAACTACACTCATTTTTTTCTTTACTTTGAACACATGTCATCAAGTAGAGGGAAGGTGAACAGTTTTGTAACAGTTTCTTTAAGGGAATACAAAGAGTCACAAGGGAGTTAGGAAAAAAGGTATAAATATAATAAGAGACCCACTTTGAAAGGGATCTTCAAGCATTATATAAACTCAAGAACTAATTCAAGGACATATACCATGTTAATGAATATTGAGAAGCTCTCAGGGCCAGTTTTTCGAAAGAGAGAAGAACTTGTGTGTGTGGTTGTTTTGTTGTGAACTATTTCAAGTGGAATGTATGTTGATCACATGGACTGTAAGGAAAATGTTTTCTTATAGACTAATCTGATGCATTCAATGTCATTTTGTAGTATCACTATTATTTTTTATATTTATAAGTCTTGAGCTCATGATTTGTTATGTATGCACCTTTATTTCAGTTATCTAGGTGAGGTTTTTTTTGGCAGAGTTTAGTTTCATTATAGCTCATTTTGGTTACTTTAGTTCTCTCTTAGATAGGATAGGATAGATTAGAAGTAGATTATATTTATTTTCAAGTATATTCTTCATCTAAATATTTACATTGAATAACCATCAATCTTCACCCTCATAACCAACAATGGAAGCCAGGCCAAATTTCGGATGGGTCTCATAAGCCAAACAATGCATAATCTAATTGGGATTGTGCATCGAGGAGAACCTCTTACTGTTGCAGGGAAGTTTCATCCCTGTCAACACAAGGCATGCCCTAGTCCTAGCCAAAAGTTGTAATCCTCGGATAGTTCTTTCAAACGAGCTATCATGCACTCCAAATGAACATCGAATGCAAAAGTTTCACCCTCGAGAAGTTGACGTATCAACTAACCACCTCGAGGCTCACAACACTTTTGGCATTTCATCTTATAGGGTTATAGTTTTGATGTTTAGGTAATTTTTCCTCTTTATAGGATTCATGATAAAAGGCCCTTTTTGGCCTCTTTGTAATCATATTTTTGTGAATGAGCATAGTCGACATCCCTTTCTCTCCAGAGAGAAGCTACCACCATTCTAGCTAGTTTTTGTTCTACAATGTTTTGTTATTTTATTCATTAATAGAGGTTGGGTTGCATTGTATTGTTGCATTCTCTACTATATTTTTGTTTGTATCTCATTTTGTTCTCAATATAATATGAATCAGTGGTATTATAGGATTATGCTCCTTGTTATTTATCAGTGCATGTCCCTGATGAGGTCAGGGTATAGAGAGTTGGGTCTTGAGCTATCTTCACTTTGGAATGACCACTCTCACTGATCCAAGTAGCCTCCCATGGTGGAAGGAAAGAGAGATGATGGAGCAATAGATCCTTTCAAAATGTTTCTCAAGGAAGGCCTTGCACAATAGTGAAATCAGATGATGGACAAATTCGCGAAGATCATTCAAAAACCGCCAACAACAGGCGAGACACCTTCAATAAGAAGCCATTTCAGAGGTGTGACACCCTTCAAGGTACAAGTTAACTTGATATCCCCTTATTCGAAGGCCAAATAGATGCATATGCCTTGGATAAATCATTGAATTTTTTATAAGGGTATTACTTTGTTCAAAAAAATTCTGACACTGAAAAGATCACCTTCGCTCTCCTTAAATTCCTCCCCCGTGTCAAATATTGGTGGGGATGTTACAGGAAGAGAAATAATGAATATGAGTCTATGGAATTTGGAACAAGAATCAATTGAGCGACCTTTGTTTTTTCCCTCGAGGAGGATTTCTACCCTATCGGAAACTATGATGACCAGTACATGAGATGGATGACTCTGCATCAGGAAAAGAGACCACCAGATGATGATGAAGTACACTAACATATTCCATACCTAATGCTCAAACTTGGGTATCAGAGACTCCAAGCAGCACCTGGTTCTAAAGTACCATAGTGGCCTACACAAGTACATCTAAACATAGATGTATTTCTTGGAGATCTCCTCATAGGGAGATTCTTATCATTATGCAATAAAAATTGAGCAAAAATTTAAGCATTGAAATAAGAAGGAGTTCAGGTCTACAAATCTGCAACAACAAAATCATGGAAAAGGTAGCCTTAACTCAAAAAACAAGGGAAAAAGAAAGGAAGTCCAACCTCAGGAGATCCATTACAAGTTGTAGGGAAAGAAGGGTAACATGAAGACGAAGGACACTGGAAAGTGGTGTGAGTTCCAAAAAATTCCTTAGCGCAACTCTGATGAATACCACTCAAAAAAATCAATGTTGGTCGAGCTTAAAGAAAAAGAGTCGGACCTTAATTATGTTGGAATATTGGTTGTTTTCATTGATGTCAACCCTTAATGGGTTTTGGACCGTAATATTGATGAAGGTATTTGGACATGAAGGAAAATGCACATGCAGATACAACACCCATGGATGGATATTATACATCATGTTTTTTCCGGTGGTATGTGGCACGTCACGTGGATCCTCATGGTTGAGGAGAAATGAATTTTTCAAGATGACAAAGTGAACTGAAGAAGGAAGTACATGTAGGCCCTGAAGATAATTAAAGAAAATAATTCCAAAATAAGAAAGTGTCAGGTCGGCCCTAATGTTAAAAGGAAGTGACATAAATGGTATAAATAAATATCATTATACATTCATTTTATACACAAGTCAAATTTCATAGAAAATCAGAAGTAAAGAAGGTCGGATTTCAATGGAGGATGAAGCCTTTTGGTGATTTGTTCTAAGGTATGTTATTTACAGGTCATCTTACCATTTTCGCTATAACTTGTTCTCTAGAACAATTCAGATGGTGAAATTTCTATGGTATAGAGAAGACATATCAAGGTACCTGTGGTAAAAATTTCATCTCTTGATTATCTATAATTATGGAGATACACTCTGTGGAAGATAGGGATTTTGACCAGTCCTGAAGCTAGTCAATAAACAGGTGTTCCGGGTAAAACAGTCATAACTTCTTCATGGATAATAAAAATGAAGTGGGACCAATTTCATTAGAAATATTACAGACTGTAGTTTCTTGTGTGTGATTTTTAGAATCTGATGTTAAATATTGAGTGTGGGGCATTATGTACAAGTTCTCTCTCCTGAATAAACCAGAATTGAAAAAGGTCTACCATTCTCTCTATAACTTTTTTTGGGGGAGGATTCAAGGAGTGAAACTTGGAGAAGTTTCAGAGATTACATTGAGTAATATTATCTACAAGATCAGAGTATTCCAAGAATTGAAGAATTGCAGAAATTGAAGAAGTCTCAGGAAGCATTATCAGGTTCTATGTGATGGTTGGTTGATGGTGATGATTTAATGTAAAATTTTATTATCTCTCATATATTATTGGGTGGAAGGAAAGGGCAAGGATGGAGAGTTCAAATTTCTCTTGATATTGGAGGATTGTATCTTCCTCTTGTAGGTGTATCCCTCCCTTTGCATTTGGAAGCTGTAGCTACCTTTGGAAGTCATTACTTCCCTTGAACAATAACTATTGTTCATTTCTCATTGGATATAATTGAATGGTTTAAGTATAAGTTGAAAAAGGTTTTAAATTGTACTTGATACTGATTCMMCCCCCTCTCGGTATCAACAATTGGTATCAGAGCRGGTTACCTTCAGTACAGTTTAACCACTGGAAGGAATATCCTAACAAGAAATGGAATACAAAATTCCAAATGGGATTCCACCATTTGATGGAAGCAATTTTGAATACTGGAGTAATAGAATGGAAACTTACTTGAAATATCTTGGGGCAGATGTTTGGTTCTCAGTTGCTTCAGGATACAATGCTTTGAAGAAACCAAAGACTTCAGCTCAAAAGGAAGCAAAAAGGAACAACAAATTGACCATCCTGGATTAATTGACAGATCCAGTGAAATCCAAGGTGGGATCATGTGCATCATAAAAAGAGCTTTGGGACAAGCTACAAGACCTTTATGCATGAGAAAAAACAGAAGAAAAAGAAGAAGTTGAAGCAAATTACAACATCTCATATTTCAAAGAAGCAAATAGAGGTATTTTATTTTTCTTTAATTGTGAAGGAGTAGGACATGTTGAATTTGAATGTCCTCATCCAAGGATTGAAAGAGATGACACTGAAGAAGAAAATTCCAATGAAGAAGAAGAAAATCATGAAGCAAAAATTATTCAACAAGAAGATGAGAATCTTACAAAATTGAAGCATGTTGAGATTGAAAATAGAAAGCTCAAAGACACACATAGAAAAATAAGAAGTGAATTGGGTAGTTGTGGAAAGGCAGTTGTAAGATTGAAGAAACAATTAGAAGACTTTGAGAAACTAAGAGAAGAAAAAATTTCCTTGAAAACTCTACTCGAAGAATAAAGAAGAATATGAGAAGTAAGGCATGTCCAAATGATGAAGATAGAAGAAGATTGTGAGAAACTTGAACAAGAAGTTGTCTCATTGAGGAAGAGCTTAATAAACTCTCAAGTTCCAAAAGAATTAACACATATTGGATGCATGGGTGAAACTTCATACAAAGAAGATGCAAATACCAACAAGAAGGTTGAAGAAAGAGCTACATAGAAAGTTGATGAGAAGTGGACCAGGATACCAGAAAGAAGGAATGATTACAAAAGAGATGAATATCCAAGAAGACCTCCTACCTTCAGGAATCAAAGAAGCTTCAATCAGTATGAAGGAAACTACAGAAGAGTATATCATGAGCCCAGATGGACTACATCAAAAATAAGGCCACTTACTCCAAGGTATAAAAACTTCTTTCTTGGTCATTGTTATACTTGCAAAAATTTTGGACATAAGGCAATTAATTGCAGAATCAATGAAAGGAAAAAATACGCAAGAAACATGAATGGTGTAAATAGAAGATATGGAAATAATCATGGATTTGTCAAAAAAAGTTATAATTCATTTTCCCCATTGATGGACAAAAATATTGTATGCTACAAATGTAATTATCTTGGTCACAAAGTACGAGATTGCAGATATATGAATGAGGATGTCCCTATTCCAACCACAATATGGATAAGGAAAGAGATTCCAAAAATGAAGATTATCGAATATAATTAACTGCTAAAGAATGTAAAGAAGAAGATGAATGGTACATAGACAGTGGATGTTCTTCACACATGACCAGGGATCAAGAAAAATTCATTAGCTTGAAGAGAAAGGGTGGAAATGTTGCATTTGGAGATGACTTATCTGCCAAAATACTTGGAGAAAGTGTAGTAGAGATTGGAAGAAAAAATGTAAAAGAAAATAATGTCCTATTGGTTGAAGACTTGAAGCATAATCTACTCAGTGTTAGTAAAATGTGTGATCAAGGATACACTCTTACGTTTGACTCCCGAAAATATAAAATCAGAGGAAAAAACTCAGGAAGATTGGTTGCAACTGCAACAAGAAGACCAAACAACATATACATCCTAGAAATTAAGAAGAGCGAGAATATAGAAGCCACACAAAAGGATTCCAAGGAAGAAAAATTCCCAAAGACCAAAAATAAGGATGAAGTATTATTCAGTGCCACATGTTCAGTGGGAGCAACCCCAAAGAAGAAGGTCACCTTATGTCATTGAACTCAGGGGGAGAAGCCCTACCCTTTTCCATTGATGTCAAACGAGGAGAGAAATTGGGATCATGAAGATAGGGGGAGAATGAGTGTTGTCATCAATGACAAAGGGGAAGATTGTTGGAAGATTGGTTGTTGTCATTGATGTCAACCCTAGTCATGGGTTTTAGACCGCGAGATTGATAAAGGTATTTGGAAATGAAGGACAATGCACATGAAGATACAACACCCATGGATGTATAGTATACATCATGTTGTTTTCTATGGTATGTGGCACATCACGTGGATCCTCATGGTTGAGGAGAAATGAATTTTTGAATATGACGAAGTGAATCGAAGAAGGAAGTACATGTAGGCTCTAAAGATATTTAAAGAAAATAATTACAAAATAAGAAAGTGTCAGGTTGGCCCTAATGTTAAAAGGAAGTTACATAAATGGTATAAATACATATCATTATACATTCATTTGATACACAAGTCTAATTTCAGAGAAAATCAAAAGTAAAGAAGGTTGGATTTCAAGGGAGGATGAAGTCTTTTGGTGATGTGTTCTAAGGTATGTTATTTACAGGTCATATTACCATTTTCGCTATAACTTTTTTTATATAAAGATTCAGATGGTGAAATTGTTATGGTATTGATAATACATATCAAGGTACCTGTGGTAAAAGTTTCATCACTTGATTCACTATAATTATGGAGATACACTCTGTGGAAGATAGGGTTTTTGACTAGTCCTGAAGCTAGTCAATAAACAAGTGTTCTGGGTAAAATAGTCATAAATTCTTCATAAAGAATCCAAATGAAGTGGGACTAATTTCATTGGAAATAGTACAAAATTTAGTTTCTTGTGTGAGAGTTTCAGAATCTGATGTTAAATATTGAGTGTGGGGCATTCTATACAAGTTCTCTCTCCTGAATAAACCAGAATTGAACAAGGTCTACCATTCTCTCTATAACTTATTTTTGGGGAGGATTCAAGGAGTGAAACTTGGAGAAGTTTCAGAGAATAGATTGAGTAATATTATCTAAAGGATTAGAGTATTTCAAGAATTGAAGAATTGCATAAATTGAAGAAGTCTTAGGAAGCATTATCAGGTTCTATGTGATGGTTGGTTGATGGTGATGATTTAATGTAAAGTTTTATTATCTCTCATATGTTTTTGGGTGGAAGGAAGGGGCAAGGATGGAGAGTTCAACTCTCTCTTGATATTGGAGGATTGTATCTTCCTCTTGGAGGTTTATCCCTCCCTTTACATTTGGAAGTTGTAGCTACCTTTGGAAGTCATTACTTCCCTTGAACAATAACTATTGATTATTTCTCATATATTGTGCATGGTGTATTGTGGTGTATTGGTGTAACTCTTATAATATTGTTCATTGATCGTTGGATATAATTGAATGGTTTAAGTATAAGTTGAAAAAGGTTTTAAATTGTACTTGATATTGATTCACCCCCTTCTCAGTATCAAAAAATTCATACTCTGATACAAAGCAGGTTAAGGGAAAGTAGATCATCAATGTGGCATTGCAACCACAAATACCCAATCATACAAGTCAGAGGAGCCTAAGGAAGGGGAGTGCCTCTTCCATTCACATATGTGGATGAAGGGAACACCATTGCATTTCATTGTTGATAGAGAGAGCCAGAAGAACCTGATCTCAGTCGAGGTCATTAAAATATTGAATTTTTCGATGATACCACACCCCCAACCATACATAACTGGTTAATGTAGCTAAGGACGAGACCTGCATGTTAGCTAGCAATGTTGCATGTCCTACAACATCAATCCCTTCAAAGATGAGGTATTATGTGATGTTTCCCCACTCGAATTTTGTGATGTTCTTTTAGGACAACCTTATATGTGGAGACATCATAATGTTTATGAGTCTGAAACATATAATTTCATTATCACTCTATAGGTTCACCCCTACCGAGCACCCGAGGTAGTTCCTACTACTGTGATTTCATTGATCTCAGAAAAACAGTGCTGAAAAGTAATCTCACATACTATGAAGTTTGTCCTCTTCATGGTTCAGTCATAAGGGGAACGAAAGGTCACTACGACCACCACAACTTTAACACAGGGTATCTCTACACAACAAAAACATGTGGACAATCTTGTAGAAGAATACAAATACCTCTTCACTTCACCTGTAGGGGTGCCTATGCACTATCAAGTCACACATCCCATTGATTTGATACCCAGTTCTCCCTTTCCTAATGGTCTAATTTACGGATGCTCCCTTTTGGAGAATGAGGTAATAAAGTGTCAAATTCATGTGCTCATTTGCAAGGACAGAATTTGACCAAGATCCTCACCTTGTGGGAGCCCAATTGTGTTGGTACAGAATAAATATGAACATGATGGCTCTCTATTGATTATAGATCCCTGAATAAAATCTATGTCAAGAATTGTTACCCAGTCCCTCGAATTGACAATCTTTTTTACCAACTCAAGGGTTCCAAGTTCTTCAGTAAGATCGATCTAAAGTTGGGCTATCACCAAGTTCCAATAGAATCTACTAATATATGGAAGACAACCTTAAAATCTAAATAAATCCTCTTCGAGTGGTTGGTCATGCCTTTTGGTTTGACCAGTACTCCAACGACATTCATGAGGATGATGGATGATATCTTGCAGTCATTCACAAACCATTTTATGGTGGTCTATTTGTTGGATTATTGAGAGGAGGGGTGAATCAATAATGACCAAATGTATTAATTATTAATCCTTTAAAACACAAAGTATATTCTTTTACTTAGTCAACCATGTTCATTTGTTCATCATCAATATCTTACTATATCATAAGCATTAACATTCATCAGTGCATAATAAACAATAACAAATACATCCACACAATGTAAAGTACACCAATATCTACATGGAAACCCAATGTGGGAGAAAACCACATAATGTTTTTCTTATATGTAAATAATTACATTCAAGGAAGCACCAACTTCCAATTCTTTAGCTACAACTGGAAGGAGGCTCTAACCCCCTAGTTTCTCAGGCTACAATCTGAGGGAAGCTCCAACTCCCCAATTCTCTGGCTACAACCAGAAGGAGGATACAACCCCCTATGTTCTTCGACTACAAATGGAAGGTGGCTACAACCACCTATCCTTGCCCTGTCCAACCGCCCTGAAATATAAGTAGAATGATGGAACTAGTGTCACACTATCACTATGAGATATACTATTGTAAACTTGTACCAATCAACCTGCACCAAAAAAACTGTAACAACCTATACCAAACAACCTATAATCAACATGTAAACAACATGTACCAATCAATTGTGCCAACATGTACCATGAATCAACCTATACCTCAACCTGTACCATAAACAAGTGCATCAACCATGCACCAAACCTGTACAAATAACCTGTCACAACAACCTATCACAACAACCTGTCTCATCAATCTTATCAACCAAATCAGATCTACTCACCAAGACAACTCTCAACCATATGCACAATATCACCAAGATGTGCATCAACCAAGCACATCACAACAACTCTTAATCATCACCAAGATCAATATGTGCTTCTAATAATATACTAAGACAAGTATGTTACATCATCCATAAACCTTGTGTCAATAATGCTACTAACAAGTGCCTCCAACCATGTACCAAGTATGTACCAATCATGCATCAACTACACATCAACTATGAATCATCAAGCTATACCAACATCATCAACTATACACCTCATGCATGTGCCAACTCATCTACTACTTGTCTCAACCATGTACCCAACATGTACCTCAACCATATACCAATATAACCATCAAAATTTCTCTAGCAATACATCACACTATCCATAACCAAATACCATAAACCCTTACATCAAACCATGTGCCATAACCTCACTTTTATGTATCCTCAAGGATGTATTATTCATTATCCAATCATATACCAAGACCACTAACAAGTGTCTCTCACAATGCACCACAAGATATGCCAATAAATCAAACTAAGCACACTAACAATATACTACAATAGATCTGCCTCAAAACCATTCTACAACAAGCCCTAAAATTCCAAGAGGGAATCCAATAGATTTACAAGGAAAACCCTCAATCATATTCATAAGTTCAACACTACACATATGAAAACCATACATTTTTTCTTCTTGTAGCATTATGTTGTCGCGGTTTTGTTGTTGCGATTCTGTTGCCGCACTTTTTCTGCCGCGGTTTTTCAAGCGCGATTTTTCTGCCGCAATTTTTATGCCGCACTTTTCCTACCGCACTTTTTCTGCTGCACTTTTCTCCAGCAATAATACCTTCCCAAATAACCTTTCACAAAATAGATATTCAATAGGTGTTAATGGGAGACCCTTTCTCTCTTATTTATACTCTCAAGTAGCTTCCTCTAGAAATATCAACTTTTGTCCACTTAACAACTTTGTCCACTTAGCCACTTTTTCCACTTAACTTAACCACTTTCCACAAATAGTAAGTTCTTCACTCCTAGTTGCAACTAAATTTTTTTAATAAAAATTATTTTGCAACCACTTTGACTTATCCATAAATAGTAAACTCACCAATTCTTGTTGCAACCACTTTATTATTTAAATAATTTCTCTTTGCAACCACTTTGACTACTTTATTATTTAAATAGTTTATCTTTACTCACAACTTCTTGTTGCAACTAACTTTTCTATAATTAGTCAATTCATAACTTGTTTTCCCTTAACCAACTTCTTGTTGCAACCACTTTATTATTTAATTTATTTCTTGGTCAACCACTTTAACTATTCAATCTTCTCATCACAACTACTTTACCATAATTACCAAACTCACAACTTCTTGTTGAAACTAATTTATTTTTAATTATTTTCTTAATGCAACAACTATACCCACGATTAACTTTTAGTTACCATCAATTTGACTAGTACACTTCTTCTAGGAGATTCTAAAATAATTGACTTCTTTGACCTTCTCGAGGTTTCTAGATAACTCATGAGGGTTATCCAACTTTGTATAGCCATATATCTCTAACCGTGATGAGTTATGTGACATTCCACATATCACCAGAAATGGCATGACGTATACTATCCATATAGAATAGTATTACCTACATATACATTGATATTCATTACAGTATTCCTCAACCAAACTTGGTTTCCTTACCCATACCTCTAGAGCTACTAGACATACTCAAGGGTTGACATCAATCTCTAAGAGTTGACATCAATCTACAATATCACTCTCCAAAGGTTGACATCAATGAAAACCAACAATCCAAACCAATTGTCCATCAATCTAAACCAATTTTCTGACACTATTTGGATGACATCCTCATCTTCATAAGGACCTGGGTAGAGCACTTTCATCACATTCAGTAGTTCATGAGTCTTGATGATTACAACTATGTGAGACATCCTCCAGGGCACGGACCTGAGAGAGATCCCCTGAGATGGGTGTGTGGTTCTTATATGAGGCAGAATAGGAATGTAGTGATGGCCTCCTCCTTACAAAGAGTTGAGAATAAATCTAGATGGTTCTCCTGTGTAACGTAGTGAGAAAGGAGATCTGTTGAGTTGGACATGCATGTGGCTGAGCACAAGGTGAACGTGTGAATTCCCATGAGTTGGGTGCATCTTTATGAGACATAGATGAAAATGATGTATTAGCCTCCTCTGAGTAGATAATTGAGATGATGAACTCCAAATGACTCTCTTGTGTAATGCAGTGGGAAAGAAGATCTGGTGAGTTGGACGTGCCTGTGGATGAGCACAGGTGAACGCCATCCTAATGGTTGAGCACTAGTGAGTGTGGTTCTCATGTGAGACGCAGTGAGATAGAGATATGGACATCCCTATGGATGTTCCCCTAATGGTTGATCACTAGTGGGTGTATGAGATCCCTTTCTATATTGTTCAAGAGTCAGACTTACCTGTAACCCTAATTGTAATGTAAAGGGTACAGGTCGGCCCCACCTTAATGTAATAGATAATTAATGTAAAAGATAATTTAAACTAGTAATTATTAATTATATTTTGATTTAGTGAGGTCGACCTTGTTGTGCCAATAGACACTTTTGTTGACAAGTACAGTCTAATATAAGAAAAGGTAAATTCCCCATTGAGGAATCATATCTTAAGTATGAGTTTGGAAATTTCAGCAAGTACATCTTCTTGGGAAAAGTGCACACCTCTCTTGGGTGGTAGTATTCTAGGATTTTTGAGCACCCTTTTGTGTGCTAGGTTTTCTTGGTGGTGGAGGTATTTCTCTTGAAGAACATAGCAAAGGATTGGTTGGGTTTTCTTCCCTTGTTGAAAAGGGTTTCCCAAGATACTTCTTGTGTACTTGTGTATGGTGATTCTTCTTGTGATCTTAGTTTCTGCAACAAGATTATTTATGGTTTAAGTAAAATAATAAAATGGAATGAAATTCATGCTTAAATATTTCCTATTGAAAAATAAACATGGAATCAGAGCATAGGTCTTGAAGAACCCATTTCACAAACAATTTTTAGCCAGCTTCTCTCTCCTGCAAAAATCGTACGACCCTCCGAGGGTTTCCATAAATTTTGTACGGCCTACCTTTCTGGGAGGTTTCATCACTTGGACGTTGGGGATAAAAAGAGCATAGGTGATTATGGCCTCCTTCAGCACACCTCCAGCAAGTCTCAGATTGCAATTTCAAGCATTTTGACTTTTTGGCCCTAGGGTTTCGCTAATTTCTGCAGAAAAATTCAGAATTGGGTTTCTGCAACTCTTTGAAGGAGCTATTCATCTCACTAGTTTTATCCTATATTTAAAAAGGATTATTGTTGGCAGTCATAAGTCCAACAAAACCTAAAAGTGCTAGCCTAGCCTAGCCGTTAGGTTTTCTATATCCTAGTTGACAAGGGTTTGAGAAGAATCCAAAATTAAAATGAGCAAAATCATGATGGAAGAAAAGCTTGATAGTTCAAGAAAACTTAGTTCCAGGAAGACAAGACCTCAAGGAGATGAAGACATCAACATCTCATCACTCTCAAGTATGGTCCCTACTAATGATAATACTTGGTTAATTGACAGTGGTGCCTCCAGGCACATGACCGGTCTTAGAGATCATCTAACAAATTTTTTTTAGAAGAAAACACATCTACATGTTGTCCTTGGAGATGATGCCAGATATAATGTGAGAGGGGTTGGAACTTATACCTTCCAACTAGATTCATATATGAAGCTTCAATTAAAATAAGTACTATATGTACCCGGAATGAAGAGAAACCTTCTCTCCATTTCTTCCTTGGAAGACAAAGTGATCCAAAAATGAAAGGTATTAATAACAAATTAACATTAACTTGATGTTCATGAATGATTAAAGAGTTCATCCATCATAAACCATGTTGCAAATAAGAGAATATAAAAGCAATAAGAAAGATAAATAGGCAACAAGAATTTGTTAACAGAGTTCACCAATGTGTGGCTACGTCTTTGGACCCGCTTCCAAGTGGAGGACCTTTTTATTGATATTTAAATGCTCAAGTTCTCTTTACAATGGCTCTTTGTTGTTACAAACATGATTCTAATATGTTTTACAATACCTCATTGTGCATATGCACACATGCCTCAACAATCTCCTCTCAAAACATGACTCAATGCACCTCAAAACATGAGAAATGGGCCATTAACTCAAGCTCCTCTTTACATTCCATGCATACAAAGTACCCCCTCAACCTCAATAAGCCTAGTTTATATAGTTTTTAGGCTCAGTTAGGGAATCCCAAATTCCCACAAATATCTGGCCTCTTTTTGGGATCAAATCCCCCACCAAATGGCCAAGAAATCTCCAAAAATTCCCAATCTGGGCCAAAACTATAGCAAAAAGATCCACTTTGTTACAAAAATAAGAATTATCCCCTTTGGCCTGGGTGTGCACCTCTTTTACACAGTCATGTGGATTAATATGGAAAATCATTGGTCCCTCCTCCATAAGCTCTTGTATTCCTGGCATGTGCATAGGACCTAGACTCGATCGGACGAGATAAGCCCCCCGCCCATCGACCCTCTCTACTGGTTACACCCCGGTCTTGTGGAGTTTGGTGATGTGTTGGTCTATGGCCCTCGCGCCTGATCCTTATCACCGGAGTGGAGCATCGAGTGTTGATTGTTAGTCATATGGTAACATGTAACCAGGGTTGGGACTAGACCTGGCCCTTACCTCCTCCGCCCGGAACCATATGTAAACTTAAATATTAACTATGCACCATGGTTTAATAAGTACTATTGCAAGCGGGTTGGTAACCCAGCCTACCCAAAGCGCTTCCCCCACACCAGAGGTCACGCGGTCAAATCCAGGGAATTCCAAATAACTTTTACCACAACCAAAAAATGATGGGGTGCCATGTGGCACCGTTTAACTTGCTCATCAAAGTGACACTTTTCAAACATCGATTGGACCACATCTACCACCTGTCGAGTCAACATACCACTTCTCTGACATGTCATTGCACGGTCAGATACCATGTGTCACTATGCCACATCATCATGATGATGTCATCATGATGTCATGCTGACATCAACATTGACTTTTTGCTTGTTGAATTTTGACTTTTTGCTTGTTGACTGTTGACTTTTTGCATGTTTTGGAAATCAATCAGAGTGTGATAACTTTCGCATACGGTGTTTGTTTGAGGAAGTAAATATATGGTCATAATTAGCATGACAAGATGGGAACAATGGAATTGGTTTCATCTGATTCCAAGAACTTTCATTTTTGAGCATTTTCTAGACTTGAGGAGCCTCCTGGATCAATCCTCCCCACTTGGAATCTTTTGGACCACCAAAATTCCAATATCAGTTGGTAAAAAAGTGAGGATATTGTGCCCTCACTTTTCCGGTCTCCATATACTTTCCCTGACTTGGATTTGTGCCCTTCAATCCCACTCGAAGATACTCCACATCGCCCATGCGAGAAGTACAGACTCTTTTGTCCAAAATGGTGTCTTCCTACAACTCATTCATATACTCAGGAGAAAAATATTCTATGGAAGGAATTTGAACATTATCTCCATGATCCTCGATCACAGGAGGCTCATACAATCTCAATTTTTCCACATTTACAACAGAATAAATTTACATATATGGAGGCAGTTCTAATCGGAAAGCATTAGTACCAATCTTGTCTAAAATTTTGAAAGGACCATAACGAATTGGTTTTAGCTTTTTACCTTATCGTTGCATTATTTCTATGTTGATGTATAATCAGACTTGATCTCCTGCTTTGAATTGATGATCAACTTGATGCATGTCATGTCTCGCCTTGTACTTGGCTTGACTTTTCTCCAACTATTCTTGTATTGCCTGATGAATCAATTGGATCCGTTCAATGAACTTTGTAGCCATGTCCACATCATTGTATCTGTCTGCTGCAATGTCTTTCCCAAAGACAAAATCCAAAGGATATTTTGGCAAGTATCCCAAACATGTTTCAAATGGATATCTTTGAGTAGAAGAATGCTTGGCTCGATTATATGCATGTTGCACATAACAAAATGTTCATCCCAAATCTTAGGATGTTTGTTGCAATATGCCCGAAGTAGATGCACTATTGTTCTGTTCACCACCTCTTTCTCCCCGTCCGTCTATGGATGAAATGTTGTGCTCTTATTTAGTATGGTGTCCATAAGTTCCCACAAGCTTGACCAAAATTTCCCCATGAACCCGGAGTCTTGATCAGATACAATAGAAGTAGGCAACCCAAAATGAACCCATACATTTTCAAATAACATTTGTGTTGTTTTTTCATCTGTGACTTGATTTTTACAAGGAATTAAAAAACACATCTTATTGAACCTATCCACAACTACATACAAGTAATCGTGACCTTTTATAGACATAGGCAATCCCCCCACAAAATCCATAGATACACTTTCCCATGGTCTAGAAGGAATAGGAAGTGGAGTGTACAATCCTAGCTTTCTGTTACTTGGCTTGCTTATTGCACACATAGTACATCCTTTTACATACTCAGACACATTTTCATGCATT